>JAXQQM020083201.1:0-208815 GCA_034641835.2 Pinus albicaulis
TTAGTTAGGATTCATTGTTGAATATTGCAATAAGAAACGATTGAAGGAGGCATAATGACATCTTTCCCCGATCCTAGTTGGAAAGTGATCACCAAAACTAGGTGGGGCCACACGGGTGATTTTTGTCGCAAAGTCTATTTTTAGACTATGTCTATTTTTAGACACTGATATATTCTATAAGTTGCGGGATGCTATTTGTGGATGGTTGGTCAAGTTGGAAAAATGATGGATTTCTATTTTTAGACATGGTAGGGCGGAATCTATTTTTAGATTACTTGATCTAAAAATAGATATGTCGAATATTAGCTCTTAATAATATTTGGACTATAAACATTATCTTATTCTCTTGAAGCACTTCGAGTTTGATGCTGGATGTGGCACATGCGAACGACGAAGGAAATACGCTTTTCCTAGGGTTAAGTGGAGCTATTGCATGGATACTTCAGTTAGAACTCATGTGACAGAGTTTGGTGGAGTTGATTGAGGAAGTTAGTGGAGTTGTATTCGGTTTAACTAATCTAAACATAGTTGAGTTTTTTGTATGCAAGTTAACTAATAGATACAATTAGTGAGAGTGGTGTGAATTAATTATTAATTAATTCACTAATTATAAACTCATAAATCAACTAAAGAATACATCAGTTAACTTCAGTGCATGGACAGTTTCAGTGGAGACCAGTGCAGAAATAGGTGAAAGAGCAGGTTAACTATCGGTTGTGACTATACTATTGTTATTTGCAACACACAGATGGGTGGAGTAACCCATGAGGATTGTGTAGTTCAGGCTGGGTGGTTTATCTATATAAAGAGGCCATCCCATAGCTTGAAAACGCAATTCGGGTTGGCTATCAAGTGGCTAAAGGTTGGAGCATGAGTTTTGCTAGATCTAGCTTGATAGTGTGTAGCAAGGGAGGTAGTGCATGAGAGCTTGCAAAGAGCTTTGTACTATGATTGTTACATGATCTCCATGACATGTATAATATACGGATAGTTGGGGGTTTTTAGCTTTAAGCTTTCCCATGAAATATTGTGTTCATATGTGTGAATTTTTATGGCTTTAATGTGTGCATGCAATTGATTTTATTTCCGCATGTGATGATCAATGGTAGAAGAGATTCTGTATTATGCATGAAGCTAAAATAGTGTGTGATCAGGAGAATCTCGGTGAATAATTCAGCAAATTATTCAAATTTCTACATGGTATCAGAGCGATATTGATCATTGGAGCAATTGCAAAGCATTGAAGTGGTTGAGTTTGAGGATAAACTCAAGAAACATAAAGATGGAGAAAGCCGGAAATATACATGCATATTGTATATAATTTTCTACATGGAATGAGAGCGAGAATTTTTGGGTGCGCGAGTTTGTAGGGAATATCTGAAAATATTTTGTATAATATTTCAGAAAAAAATAGCATATTTGGATTCCTTGCGGAAAAACACCCAAATTGAAAAAAAAAATCGGTCGAATCGGAGCTCGGATGAGGGAGATATCATCGATTTAAAATCAGCTCTTTTTGTTAGAAAATTTTGCGACGGCGGGACAATTGCAATGTGCGCGAGCCAAGAATCTACATGCACTGAGGTACAAGATGCATGCAAAGCTTTGAAGAGCAAAGCAGAGGTTAGTGACTTGGTGGTTGAGAGGGATCCTCTCAACATGCAGCGTGAGAAGCAGTCTCGGAAGGTTGTGGAGCAGCCACAGCTGGAGATGCAGAAGAATCTTTATAGATTTGAAGTAGATGGGATGTCTACGGAGCTTCCTACTGTTGGGAAGCGGGAGAAAGACATGCAACTGATGCTTGAGAGGGAGAAAGTTTTGCATGCAGGTGAAAGTGAACCTCGGGGTGTGGAGCAGCCACAAGAGGATCATGGAGTGGGAGAAACCACTCATGCAGAGAAATTTCATGCCAGATGGGCAGAGGGAGTGCATGCAGCTATACCACCAGGTGAGAGGTGGGGCGACATGCATGAGTAATCCCAGGTGGAGATTTATGGGCAGGATTCATGGAGATGGTGTGGATCTCATGAATTGAACCTGGCTACGAGGTGCCCACAGCGCAGAAGTAGCAGTTCAGTTGGATTGATGCAGGCAGATCAAAGTGACAGTGTCGGATACTGGAGTGCGAATCAGAGTTGACAGCAAGTGCAAGAGTGCATGGGTGCAGAGTTCAACAGTGCAGTGGTTCCTGAAGACATGTGCAGTTGGTACCAGTAGAAGTCGAAGACTTTGATGATAGATGCATCAAAATTATTGAGTTGTTTGGAGCCTATTCAGTTTCGAAGATGTTGCTTGCAAAGGGTGCATGGCACATGCATGGAGTTGCATGGTGCATGCATGAGTTTGCATGGCGCTTGCAAAGGGTGCATGGCACATGCATGGAGTTGCATGGTGCATGCATGAGTTTGCATGGCGCATGCAAAGGGTGCATGGCGAATGCATGGAGTTGCATGTTGCATGCATGGAGTTGCATGGCGCTTGTGAAGGTTGCAGGGCGAATGCATGGAGTTGCATGTCGCATGCAAAAATAGTGCTTTCTTGTTGAGAGGGAGTGTTGAAAATGGCAACAAGAAACAGTGAAGGAGGCCTCCTGAAACATCTTTCCTGATCCTAGTTGGAAAGTGATCACCTAAACTAGGTGGGGACCACACATGTGATTTTTGTCGAAAAGTCTATTTTTAGACTATGTCTATTTTTAGACATATGGAGCATATTCTATAAGTTGCGGGATGCTATTTGTGGATGGTTGGTCAAGTTGGAAAAATAGATGGACTTCTATTTTTAGACATATTGGGCGGAATCTATTTTTAGATTGCCGGTCTAAAAATAGATATGTCGAATATTATTAGCTCTTAATAATATTTGGACTCTAAACATTATCTTATTCTCTTGGAGCACTTCAGTTTGATGCTGGATATGGCACACATGCGGTATGAGAAGGAAATACTCATTTCCTAGCAATTAAGATGAAGCTATTGCATGAAGACTTGATTAGAACTTCAGTGACGGAAGTTTGGTGGAGTTGATTGAGGAAGTTAGTGGAGTTGTATTCGGTTTAACTAATCTAAACATAGTTGAGCTTTTTGTATCCAAGTTAACTAATAGATACAATTAGTGAGAGTGGTGTGAATTAATTATTAATTAATTCACTAATTAAATACTCATAAATCAACTAAAGAATACATCAATTAACTTCAGTGCATGGACTGTTTCAGTGGAGATCAGTGCAGAAATAGGTGAAAGAGCAGGTTAACTATCGATTGTGACTATACTATTGCTATTTGCAACACACAGATGGGTGGAGTAACCCATGAGGATTGCGCAGTTCGGGCTGGGTGGTTTATCTATATAAAGAGGCCATCCCATAGCTTCAACACGCAATTCAAGTTGGCTATCAAGTGGCTAAAGGTTGGAGCATGAGTTTTGCTAGATCTAGCTTGATTGTGTGTAGCAATTGGAGGTGTGCAGGAGAGCTTGTGAGGAGCTTTGTACTATGATTGTTACATGATCTCCATGACATATAATATACAGATAGTTGGGATTTTCAGTTTTAAGCTTTCCCATTAAATATTGTGTTCATATGTGTGATTTTTTGTGGTTTTAATGTATGCATGAAATTGATTTTATTTCCGCGTATGATGATCAATGGTAGAAGAGATTATGTATTATGCATGAAGCTAAAATAGTGTGTGATCAGGAGAATCTCGGTGAATAATATATTAGTTATTCAAATTTCTGCACATTCATCGAATTGAAAAGATCACATTATCATATTCGATTGCATTCAGTTTTGGTTCGGGTCATAACACCATTGGTTTCATATCCATTTACCCTTTTGAGTAATAACAGCCTAAATAACACAGCGCTTAATAAAATTCATCTAGTAATTTTTACATTTTTAGGGCTCTTTCCACCAATCTAGCTTAGGCTAGTGTCTTGGAATAGGTTTTAGTTAACTCTCCAAGACAGTAAAACAAACAAGTAGTCGATCTTGCGGTAGGAAAATTTCCAATTGTTGCATGTATGCTCTGGGAAGCTCCTCCTAAAGGAGTCAAGCACGAGATCATATCTGAACCAGTGAGGTAATCAATCCTTCCTCATTGGGAATGATAGCAGATATACACGTATTAAAAATGGTAAACCTCGGATTGACCATTGTCGAGGAGCCTGGGGTCACTTGTCGGTAAACCTTGGATTATGTCAAGGAGCCTTCAAGGGGATTGAGCTTTGTTACTCTGCCCTTGCATGTGTGTCGGATCGTAGACTGTTCCCCCAGGTATATTTGTTTCTGTTGGTAACCTTAGTGGCCATAATCTATAGGATTCTTTCCTAAGGTGACGGTGGAGGGAAGATCCCACTGTACCTGGAGCAAACGTCGACTAGACTCACTTGGACTCTCTGGGGGGTTCTCTTCACTCGAGATGGTTTTGTGAAGAAACTTGTGCCAGTCTGTTTCATTAAGCAGGTTGTCGGGGTAACTGTTCCAACCGCCATTTCTACATTAAAATTCTACGATGTTGGATTTCATCACCAACTAGTGTTTTTAGTGCGGGAATCTACTGTTTGTGTGTGGTTTGACTCCTAGATTTGATAGCGCGTGTTAATTTTTTTGTTTTTACTTTTAGAGACCATAGGTGTGAATTGTGAATTTTAATTGTTAGGTGTGAATTGTGAATTGTTAATTTTAGTTTTAAATTGTTAATAAAATTCACTGAAGTTGAATATAATGGCAATTGTTCCGGAATTTACCAACCAAGGAACTCCTCTTAATGAGAATCCTAGTACTTTTCCTTGCTTTGGAAATTTTGGTTGTTACACCATTTTTTGGTCATCTAACCTATTATCATTATATGGACCCAAGTACACCATGTAAGAACAATTTTACCCTAAGTAAAATTGCTTTCACTATGTAAAATAACTTAATAAACCACATTTATTAGGTTGTTTATGGTCTAAACAGGAAACCCCAAAAGGAAATATTAAACAAACCTATGTTGTTTGATTTTCCTCATGGAATAATTAATTAAACCATAATTTAATTATTATTCCTAGTCATGTTTAACCCAAAACAAAGAAATTAATTAGATAAACCTTTATTTATCTTATTATTTTCTAGGAATAATTATTTAAATCTTATTTAGATAATATTCCTTGTTAAATATGACAAAATCACCCACAAATAATTAAATAAATCATTATTTATTTAATTATCCTTCAACCACTTCCTTAAAAAGATAAATAAATCATTTATTTATTTATTATTAACAAATAAAGGGATTTGACCCAAGTCAAATACTTTTTCCTCCAACAAATATAATAAAATATTCCATAAAAGGTGGATCTAGATTTGGTTAACATTATTTTAATCATGCACCAAGATCTAGAATGACCCAATATTTTGTTATAAATAGGAGGTTTTTCCCTACCATTCTTCACCTTTTGTTGCCTATTAGATCACTCTGGATCTAAACTCTTGGTCTAACTTTGAGCCATTATCATTGTCATATTTTCCATTATTTGTTGTGTGAGCTCCCTTTGAGTTCTATCTTTGTCTGGGTTTTCTACACCAACATGAGAGAGAAATGCTAGATCTGAAGTGCTGAGGACTTCCAAGAACCCATCCCATTGAGGAGAATTGGAAACATCTTCTTGTTTTCCTCCCAGGTGCCCTTAATACAAAAAATTCTTTCAAAAAATTGTTCTTGTCTTGTCTATTGGATATATGGAGCAAAACCTTCTTTTTACTGCTTAATGTCTTTCTATGCATAGATCTGGTTTTTGCAGCTCTTGTCTTGATCAACTAACTGCAGATCTGAAGATATTGGCAGCCATATTTGATGTTAGGGCTATTATTTATGCATAGCTAAAGTGGTCTTTTTTCGTACACTTCGACAAAAGATTCATACTAACAATTGGCGACTCCACACGGGTTTTCAATTACGACCGCTGTCGTTTTTCATATTCCTGCATATCCAGCTACTTCAGACCCTAGGGTTTCTTTTCAGCTTTTTTTTTTCCTATTTTTATGTTGTTTTTCCCCTATAAAACCCTAAAACATTAAAATTTCTAACTTCCGCGTGTTTCTGGCCCTATTGCGTAGGTGACAGACATCAACCGCAACTGAGACGACAACTTTTCCGCAAATCTGCCGCCGAGACAACCAGAACTAGAGGTCGCACTTTTCAGCCCAAAAACTGCGACCTGGACCTCCAGGTCACACTTTTCAGCCTCTTTTCTGCAACCTGCACTGAAAACAAGTCAGAACCTGCGACCTACCAATTTTTCAGCTGTTTTTCTGCAATTTTTAAGGTTTCCCCGGGGGAAAGCTTGTGGAGGTTTTCCGAGCTGTGTCTTCATTCCGTTTCGACACATTTCGATCTTTTTTTGCTCATATAAGTGGGAACATAGCCCCCTAGGGCTTCAGTACCCTCCACTTTTTGTGGAAGAGTTTTTATCTGTTTCAAGTCTGCCTTTTCTGAGTTTCGGCCCCCCTCTTTCCAGATCTAATACCTCCTTTTTAGACCTCTTTTAATCAGCTCTTCTCCCTTTCAAATCACCTCCTGAAGATTTGTTTGGATATACTTTTAGGGCCTCCTCCTTGCCCCTTCTTCTTTTTGCTGATTTCCTCCATTTTTCCAGCCACCTTGCCTCTGCCTCTTGGCTGTGATCTACACCTCTTTTCAGCAGCTTTTCCCTTTAGATCCCTGTCCCTTTTGACCCTAGATCTATTGGCCTCTTTTTAATGCGTTTTGACTAGATTTTTTCCCTCTGTTAGATTAGTTTTGAGAGACCCACCTTTTTGGGTTGAATCGATGCACTAGTAGCCGTTAATTTTCTGTTATTTCAGCATTATATACTGATCTCTGCAGATTTATTTTCAGTTACGCAGCACACTTTTTCTCTTGCTCTCAAAACGAAAAGGGTTTAAAAATTAAAATTAACGCACGCCACACACTCACCCTAAGCGAAGAAGAGCCTGGTTTACACCGCCAGGAAAAGACTTTAAAATCAATTGACACTGCACCTTTTTGCCCTTGTTTCGACATTGTAATCACTTGATTCTGCACCTCCCTGCCTCTGTCGGTCGTTCTTCTTCCCCTCGTGCCGTGTTTGTGTTGCCATCATTGCGCCCCCAAGGCGCGCTTCCCGGAGACTTCTTGGCCTTCACCCTCAGTTTCCGGTCGATCGACCTGCTCCGTCCCGCCGTCGTCGAGCCAGTCCTCCTCCGAGTCCACACTCCGACTCCTCTTCTGATTCTTTGGGTTCTCCTTTTCCTTCTGGTTCTCCCCCTGTCACCTTCACTATGTCTGGTCCAGGGCCTAACGCTAGCGGTGCTCCCGGCCCTAATGCCGGAACTACTACTAGCGGAACCGCCACAGGAACTACCTCGGCCACACCCTTGCTGCCGTACATCGCAGGCCTCAGCCTCCCCGATTTCAATCAGTTGATCAATGACCCTATCCGCCACAATGTTGGTTGGCCTGCTATGCTAACCAAGCTCCCCTCCGACATCCCTAAGTTCGAAGGCCTTGCTGGAGAAGATCCAACCAACCATGTCCGATCTTTCCACATGTGGTGTTCCTCCAATTCCATTACCGATGATTCCATCCGTCTTCGGTTGTTCCAATGCACGCTTACCGGTGAAGCTTCTAAATGGTATGTTGACCAAGCCACTTCTTCCCATACCACCTTTGCGACCATTTCCCAAGCCTTTTTATCCTATTTCCAGCTCCCTCTCCGATACGATACTGGTACGGAGCTTTTGACCTCTTTCAAGCAAACCTCTTCAACCCGCCTTTCCACCCATGTCCAGGAATGGCGACGAAGACGAAGCTTATGTCGAGCTCCCCCCTTCAAAGATCGGGTTTATATGGACTGGTTCCTTCGCACTCTCTTAGCTCCCATTGGCAAAGATGTCGCCTCCCATTTCCCTCAAACCGAAGAAGCCGCCCTCCAAATAGCCTTGAAATATGACCTGATCTACACTCAGTCTGGTTATGTTTATACCGTCCTTCCTGACCTCCCCAGGCCCGGAGGCGCTAACGCCCCGGGGGCATCTCATTCCACCGACGGTATCGTTGGAGCCCTTTCTCATCCGTATGCTCAACCTTCTATGGGCTATGGTCTCCCTCCGGGAGGGGCCAGCACCTCTAGCACTTTTCCCCCTCCAGGTAGCATGTATCCAGGATACGGCATGCCTCATCCTTTTTCCCAACCTCCTGCTTACCTCAATGTTGCCCAAACTAACCATTATCCTTATCCGCAACCTGGTGCGCCAGCTCCTCCAGCATATGCGCTTCCATCTCCCTTGCCTCCTCCGCCCCCGCAACAGCACCTACAGCCCCCTCCCGGGCAATTCTTTGCACAACAGGGCACGACTAATCCCCCTGCTCAAAGAAGGTGGAGAGGCAATCCAAATCAATCTACCCCTGGTACTCGTGAACCCAATCCTCAAGGTGTTGACCCTAACACTGCTAACCAGCAACAGGGCACTCAGCCCAAGCCGGACAGGCTGCTTCGCACAAATAAGCCTTGTTCGTGTTGCGGTGTTTATGGTCACTACACCCATGATTGTCCCCTCTTACCACAGATGCAGCAGATGTGGGAGTCTCAAGCCACATTGCGAGGACAACATGCCTCCCCTCATGCTCCCCCTAATGTGGCCACTACTCAACCAGCTGTGTTTACTGATCCTTTCCCTCAACAAGGATTTGTGGCTGCCCAACCACCTGATGGCCAAGTCGCCACTCAACCTTCCCCTTCTGGTTCCTCCGATTACTAGATCCTCATGATGAACTCTGATCCATCCCCAACCGTCGACCTTCACCTTCAAACTCGGTCTCACCAGTACCCCAAGCCTCCCGCTCAGTCTGCCCCCGAGTCCCCTTCTTCCGGTTCTACAGAGCCTCTTTCGACATCCAATGGTCCCTTACATATCCCTCAACCCAAAGTTGAGGTCCATACCAAGATTCCTAAAGGACCGTTACGTCGAAATGCTGCTTCTGGTCGAGCTGCTCATTCGTATAGCATAGTAGATGATTTGGCGCAATCTCCTGCTGCCATTTCCACGTTGAAACTCCTCCAGTCGTGCCCTTCCCAAAAGAAGGCTCTGCTATCTACCGTGGGCGCTGTAGATCCTGCTGATGACCAAATGATTGTTTTTGACGCCCATCAATTAAAACATCCTCCTCTTTCTGCTTCCGTCGCCTTCCAAATCCCAGTCAAAATCTGGAATGCCAACGTTTCTCGGTGTATAATTGATGAGGGGGCATCCACCTGTGTGATGTCCACTTCGGTTTGGAAGCAACTCGAATCTTCTGAGTTGGCCCCTTCCACGATCACCCTTCGAGCGTGGGACGGCCACGCCTCCCAGCCCATTGGCCTTTTTCGCAATTGTCCTATCACCCTTGCCGGTAAGACCATTTACGTTGACGTCGAAGTCATCGACGCCCCTCTAGACTACAACATTCTATTGGGGTGAAGCTACACCTATGCTATGTCTGTTGTCCCATCCGCGGTTTTTCGCAAGATGTCTTTTCCTCACAATGGAAAGATAGTCACCATCGACCAGTTGACTTACCATGAGCCACCGTCTCAGACCTCCCCGGAGACAACCATCTCTTCTGTAGCCAATAAGAAAATCGTCAATTCCTTGACCAGTGTCTCCCCCGGCGTCTACATAGATTCCTCCCTGCTTGGAACTTTTCCTGGTCTCCCCCCTCCTCATATCTCTGATCCCAGCTTGTCGAATGTTTGCATGATGCAATCGTCTCGGGCTGCCCTTAAGCGACCCGCTTCGGCTAGTCAGCAACCTCAGACTCAACCTCGCCCACCGCAACCCGCTCCTAGCCCTTCATCTCCGCCAGCCGGACCTCCTCCTTCTGGCCCTTCTCCTACAGCTGGTATCCCTGAACCCCTTTATCCCCCTGGATCGGTTCCCCCAGGCCTTAATCATCTCGGAGCCGTCCCTCCTGGTCATTACCCCGCGTGTCAGATAACTTTCCTAGCTCCCCCTCCAGGAGTCTATTCGGTCCCCATCATGGCCACTCTCTCTCTCCCTAACCTGACCCTGGGTATACATGTCTGGTACCTTGACCCTCCAGCCGCTACCCCTGCGGGTCACCCCAAACCCTATCTCGCTTTGAAACCGGTTCAACTGGTCCCCCTTGCTTCCTCCATTGCTACCATGCCCCCTGCACCTCCCCAGGACCCTACCCCTGCGGTGACAGCTCCAGGAAAGAAAGGCAAAGCTCGCAAGGGGGCATCCAAAGACAAGGCCACCCTGACTGACCCAGCTCCTCCCTCACCCGCAAAGCCTTGCGCCTTGTGTGATGTCGTCGGTCATGCCACCCATACTTGTCCCGAGTTGCCCCGCATTCAACCCATGGTTAAAGTCGCGTTCCCTGAGTCTACGGTCTCCAACCCTTCTCTTCCGTCCTCGTCCGTAACCAAGAACCCAAAAACTATTCGCACTAGCAAACCCTGTGCTTTGTGCGGTATCCATGGCCATTACTCCCACCATTGTCCTCACCTGACGCATTACCGCGCCTCTTTAGAAGTAGTCTGAGAGTATGAGGTTGAACAAAATCAATCCGCCTCTCCCATACTCGCGCAGTATGCTTCGGGTCAGCTTGAGGATCCCCCCGCTCCCATCGACATTCCCCCCCCTGATGTCCAGATGACGGAGTCTACTACGACCATTCTTTACCTATCATCCTCTGTGAGACCCTTGGAGCACATTCCCCTTGAATCCTCCCCTGTTGTTTCGCTTGACCCCCCTTCAACGACCACCCTGGGCTCCCCATCTTTTAACCATTTATATCCCTGTTCTTCCGTCATTCCCCGTGACGATCCGTATGCGAGCCTTTCTTCCCCTACGGATGATTTAGATAACTTTGCCGCGTCATGTGGTGTCCTTTCCACCCTTGACCCCCTCTTTTCCGCCCATACACGAGATAACACCACCCGTATCTCTGTTGACTTCCGCAGCCCGAGTCCCCACCATACCTCCTATAGCCCTCATATACCACCCTCTAGTTTGTATATGAGTCATAGCCATCCTGCTCATCGCACTCCCTCCCGCAGTTGCCGCTCGATGACTTCTGTACACTGACGCTGCCGTCATTGTCACTCCTCCCCCCATTTGTTGTCTTGTAACACTATTTCGCAGGACCTCCCGTCCCCACCCTATGTCGGTTACGCCGATGGTGCAATTCGTTACTCCCGGAATCTAGCCTCGGCAGGTTGGGCCATTTTCACCCCCTTGCATGCCCTTGTGCTCTCAAACGGGGTCTGCATTGGTACTGCCACCAACAATCAGGCCGAATATGATGCAGTGCGTGGTCTCTTAGCTGATGCCCTCTTTCATCGCATCCTCCATCTGCATGTTCGTTTAGATTCCCTACTTCTTGTCATGCAACTAAATGGTGTCTATCGTGTGCGTAATCCTATGCTGTTTAGACAATATTTACGAGTGAAACTCTTGATACATGAATTTGAAACCATAACTTTCAACCATGTACCTCGAGAATAGAATCACTATGTAGATAGTATTGCAAACCATGTTCTAGATTGGCATTTATCACACGCATTTCATACAAGACAATAAAATTCATAATCATTAAAAATGATGCATATCCATAATATGTGTCGCAAAACATGTGTTTAGAGTCCATCTACTCTGATACATATGACATGCCCATAGCATGTTACAAAAAACTCACAACTGGGGGCACCACCTGCCCCTACATACACACTAGGGGGCACCACATGCCCCACACCTAATCACTATCTGGTGGATCCCGAGCCAATGGCTCTGCCCCTGCAGCTTGTAGATCACGTATCCCTGACCGGCCATCGCCATGCGCCGCATGACACCTCGCCATTCCGAGGGTAGACCAATACACGACTCTATGTACTGGTCGTCTAAGTCCTGCCACCCGCGCTCTGATACTCCGGTCAGCAACCTTTCGCATCTATGGCGGATGTCCTCCAGAAGGGCGGCCACATCCTCATTATGCGCTGCTCTCGACCCACTCGGACCTGCAGCTCCAGATGCTGCCGGTCGTCCCATATATCCGGCCGGTTTTACCGGAGCTATATCTGCATACCAAAAGTACATGAATCAGTACCCTATCTACTATTCAATAACTTTAACATGCCCATACAAGAATAGTAATCTGTCACTTACCATCGGGCCCCCATACTCGACCAGGCGGAAGTGGCAGGTCCGGATCTCCACAATAACTCATCCCACTATAGGGATAGTCGTCTATGTATAGCGGCATTTGATCCCAATGGGAAAAAAACTCAGGACGAAACACCCATCCGACCGCACCTCCTCCTCCTCTACAAAGTAGGCGCCCCCACTGGCACATCCTGGGCTCCCTCGGGCCCCCATTTGGGAGTTGTATTCGAGGTCGTAGGGTCGAGATCTTCTCAAAAAAAAAGGAACACAATAAAGTCCCATAAGAGCAATCGTGGTTCACTTTCCGCTTGCAAAGCGAAAACTATCGTTTCAGCGACACCAACATCATTTGGGCCCACCCATAGTAGGTTCCACTCAACACACTCTATACGATCATCATCTGCCCCCTAGTGATGTGATGGAATGCCTGGCTACCCAGGATCCGCAGCACCGATGTGGCCACTCCCCCGGTCTCCAGTCTCTCTAGGTAACCGATCGGTATCCATGTCCCTTTGACTTGGAGACCCGGTCGGCAATGCCGCTCCACATACTCCATGATGTTCCGCCCCCACGGCAACATTGGTTGTGTGTTTCCCACCATCCCAAGTGGCGGGAGACCTGTCAGGAAATACACATCCTGGACTGTCAGTTCGATCCTGTGCCCCTGCACTACAAATACCTCATGCTCTGGATCCCAATAACTGATAATCCGGGCCAACAAGGGCTCTCTAGCTCTCATCAAAGGGTTCTCCAAAAACTTCAGAACCCCAAACCTGGCCAACACACGACGGACACCCTGATCTGCCTAGATCTCTGCCCGTAATGTACCCAGGTCTCTCTCTCTCCAGTTCACCTGTATATCTACCATATCTGCACAAAAACATCATCTTTGTCAGCCTACAGATAGGGAATATTGTAACCAAACACAAAAAACCCAACTCTCAGCCATCAAACAACACTAAAACCCCCTCATCTTCCAGGTCGCATTTTTCTTCAAAATCCTGGGACAAGTCGCACCTTTTGGCTCAAAACCTGCGTCCCAGGTCGTAGATTTTGGCCCAAAAAGTGCGACCTGGCCGAAAAGCTACAAGGGGGGCTGTTCCTGAGATTCTGGGCCCTAATCTGAACTTTCAATCCATCAAAATGAAAGAGTAAGGTTATGCCTCTTACTTGCAACTGACGGATCTCGATTCCAACGGTCGGTTTGTCCGCTACGCTCGTCGCAAGATTTAGGGCCTTCTCTCCTCTCTACATTCACCACAGCAACACTAGCAAATGAGTGGATTTGGAGGGAAAACTGCCTTATTAAAAGAGAACCCTTGTTTCTTCTTTCACCTGCTGCAACCATACCGTAGCTCCGTTTGACAAACCGTCTGCACCGTTGGAAAGCTCTCACCGAGCCCTCAAATGGGTATCTGTTAGTTTTTTGTGATTTGATACTTCACTAGGACACATTTTGTCCAAGATGGGTCACTTCACCTCTCCTTAAAATCACATTTCTTCACTTACAACACTTGTACTTGGGGCACCACTTTGCCTCCTTACTTGTCTTTGTTCATGTTGATTTTCGTCGTGAGTTACCATCTTGTACTCATGTTTTCATGGTCCCCCATTGGACCCTTACTGTGTGGCAGCACCATCGAGTCACCCTTGTTTAGAGCATCCAAGTGGAGTCATCATCGCATTCATGGAGTCTATCCCGAGTCCCTTTGTACCCCGCTATAGTCCTCCATCCCTCATTGCTTGGTTTCTCTCTTGTGTCACACATTATGGCCTTCAGTCCCACTGTCCCTTATCCCTGATTATATTGTGTTAGTCGTTGCCACGTCATCCATGCCCTTTATGCTCTAACAAGGAAAGTCGTCCATTCGCTACTCAGTCCCCTCCATTCCATCGTCATCATTGGTATTAGTCTGCCTGTCTCTCGACTTTTTTCTCTCGTGCCTTAGTTGAGGATCTCTCATTGCCTCACCTATGGCAGACCTACTTCTGTCGACATCAGCTCCTTCATTCCAGAAGACAGGTCTAGAGGGCAGTGTACCTTGGTTCCAACTTCCACTTTTGTTTGGTGCCTCGGATCAGGCAAAGGGATCTCTCATTTCCTTTTGACTTGATTGTTTCTCCACTCCAGCTCCTTTCAGCATGATCGAGATCCATATACTTGATGGTTCAGTGATGCAGCAGCAGCTCTTGATGATTTCCCGGGTGTGTGTGAGATGTCTTAGCCCTCATGAGGGGGTGGCCCTGTAGGTAGCCCCCCACATGCCCGAATGACCTCCTTATTACAGCCTTCGATGTAGCTCCAGATATTTGATGATGTTGGCCTTAGCCACTTGCAGCGCCTCTTTGATTTGCATGTATCAGTCAGATTTTGTGAGCCCTTCCCCATTTACAGGGGGCATTTGGGTTGTATTTGTATCTCATGTACTCGGATATTATTGTACAAGTCCTGGCTGTTATCCCAGGCACAGCATGTATGTGGGATTCCTCATTGTATTTTTATCTGGCTCATGATTATGCCAGCTGTACTTTATGGTTAGGTCCCTTGTTCACTGGACACACTATTCTTTTGTACTTTGTCACGGCGGGCATAGGTATGCCTCCCCCGCCGCCTTTAGCACTGAAGTACCTTCTGTAAAAAGAGACTTTTTGCACCTGTAAGTCTCGTCTCCTCAGGGTCTAGTCCTTTAGCACATTAGACTACCTTACATTTCTCTCTATGACTTCCCTCTTGATGTCTAGTGATTGAGTTCTTACAACGTACTTCGGTCATACGATTTGCTCCTAACACTCGTACGTTGGGGGGCAATCTGTTACACCATTTTTTGGTCATCTAACCTATTATTATTAGATAAACCCAAGTACACCATGTAAGACCAATTTTACCTAAGTAAAATTTCTTTCACTATGAAAAATAACTTAGTAAAACACCTTTATTAAGTTTTTTATGGTCTAAACAGGAAACCCCATGAGGAAATATTAAATAAATCCACATTTGTTTGATTTTCCTCAAGGAATAATTAGTTAAACATCAATTTAATTGATATTCCTAATCATATTTAACCCAAAACAGGAAAATTAATTAGATAAACTATTATTTATCTTATTATTTTTCCTAGGAATAATTATTTAAATATTATTTAGATAATATTCCTTGTTAGAAAATATATTAAATCACACAAATAATTAAATAAATCATTATTTATTTGATTATCCTTCAACCACTTCCTTAAAAAGATAAATAAATCATTTATTTATTTATTATTAACAAATAAAGGGATTTGACCCAAGTCAAATACTTTTTCCCTCCAACAAATATAATAAAATATTCCATAAAAGGTGGATCTAGACTTGGTTGCATTATTTTAATCATGCACCAAGATCTAGAATGACCCAATATTTTGTTATAAATAGGAGGGTTTCCTGCCATTCCTCACTGCCTTTTGTTGCCTGTTAGATCACTCTGGATCTAAACTCTTGAGTCTAACTTTGACCATTATCATTGTCTATTTTCCATTATTTCTTGTGAACTTTCTTTGAGTTCTGAAGTGCTGAGGACTTCCAAGAACCCATCCCATTGAGGAGAATTGGATACACCTTCTTGTTTTCCTCCCAGGTGCCCTTAATACAAAAATTATTTTAAAAAACATTGTTCTTGTCTTGCCTATTGGATGTATGGAGCAAACCCTTAATTTTACTGCTTAATGTATTTCTATGCATAGATCTGGTTTTTTGCAGCACTTGTCTTGATCAACTAACTGCAGATTTGAAGATATTGGCAGCCACATTTGATGTTAGGGTTATTAGTTATGCGTAGCTAAAGTGGTATTTTTTCGTACACTTCGACAAAGGATTCATACTAACAATTGGTCCTCCTTATATGGCTACATTGTCATTACTTGGATTTACAATAGGTTTACCGATATGGTTATTTTCAACTTCGTTGGCCCCGAATACTCAAATTGTTCCACCTCAACCGGATGCTTCACTTCAACAGAGTTCACCATCTCAACATCACCAACCTTCTGTTGACCCTTTACCTTCTTCGCCCAATATTTCTTCATCCCTTTCTTCCTCTTCGCTTGGTAAAAGCCTTGACGCTAGTAACCAAGTGGTTAAGAAGACGAAGAAAGGGAATAAGAAGAAGAAGCAAAATAAGAAAGAATTCAACCAACCAACCATGGTTGAAAGTGTTATTAATGTTGAGGAAACCTCCAACATGCACCTTAAACCCAAATTCCCTTGCAAGCTTTGTAAGGGTGACCACTTCCTTATCAATTGTCCTAGTATTCCTAAGGTCTTGGAAGTATGTTCAAAACATTCTCATCAACTTACCATTGATCCATCAACCAGTGATAGTCAGGTTACTGGGAAAAAGGGTAAAGTTAGGTTTCCTTGTAAGATCTGCAAAGGGAGTCATCAAACTCACATTTTCCCTCACATGGATGAAGCCTCAAAATTGTTGGAAAACCTTATTGTTCCACAGAAAGAACTTCCAACTGGTTACCGTCAACTTTCTCCCAACCTACCATCAACTGACAAAGGGATTGATCTAATTCCAGGTACAGTTGATCCCACTCTTCCATTGAAAAGTGAAACTCATATCACTCAGGTTGATGATCCATTAGTTGATCAAGTGGTCATTTCGATTTCACATTCGGTCGATCCTGATCTCCCTGAAGAGAGTGAACTTCATACCACTCTGGTTCTTCTTGTTACATCATATTCTTCTACACTAGGGGGCATTTCACCTATTCCTATTGAAGCCCCTCCAAGTACAGAGGTCTTTTCCTTTGATTGGAATAGACTGACAGAACCTCGTCTTCCTTCCTCCATCCCTTTCCAAATAATTGTGCAAGCTTGTCGTCAGAATGTATGCCGCACACATGTAGATGAAGGTGCTTCTGTTATTATTTATCCTCAACTTCTTGGAAAGCTTTGGGTTCCCCTCATCTTGTTCCTATTACGCAAAATATGAAAGCTTTTAACAGAACCATTAGTGAACCTTTAGGGATCCTTCCTATTACTTTGGAAGGAAAAACTGTCTGTATTGATCTTATGGTAGCTCGAGGCCCCTTGGATTTCAATTTACTCCTTGGGCGAGACTATGTATATGCAATGAAAGATGTCGTATTGACACTCTTTCGCGTGATGTCTTTCCCTCGCAATGGAAACATTGTGACTATTGACCAACTTTCATTCGCTAGTCTTGATTCGACTACCAATAATCTGACACCCCTAAATGTTCCTTATACTAAAGTGGTATCTACCCCGCCATAGGTTGATTATGTGGAAACCAGTCCCATGGTTTTAGTTACCGATGCAAGCGAGCCTCTCACTATTTGCTCGACTTCCTTTGACTTAGATCTGGTAATTGACATGGAAAAATCTATGGGATTATTTGAACGCGATGTTCCTATCCCTTTTGAGTCCCTTGACATGTGTTCCTTCCAGAAAGTTGTTCTTTGATTTGATGAAGACCTTTTGGAAGCCATGATCGAGGAGTGTCCCTTGACATGTCTTTCTTCCAGTTGTAAGCCATGACAAGGCAAGGTCAACGCGGTTCCTTTTCTTGTTTCAACCTCGCTAAAAAATGAAACGAGTCGTGAGGATAGTTCATTTCTTGTGTCAACCTCATTAAAAAATGAATCGAGTTAGTAGAGAGCATAGTTCATTTTCTTGTGTCAAGCTCATTAAAAAAAATAGAAACAAGCTTCCAAGAGGAAAGTTCTTTTCACATTGTCAACCTCGTTCAAAAATGAAACGATTCTTACGGATAGTTCCTATTATTTAGTCAACCTCGTTAAAAAAATGAATCAATCGATGATGAGGACAGTTCTTTTCCTGTGTCAACCTCATTAAAAAATGAATCAGTAGGTATATTGTAGAGAGTAGATTGATAGATTAGAAATAATTAGTTTATGAGGATGGTTCCCATTACTGAGTCAACCTCGTTAAAAAATGAATCAGGTATGAGGACAGTTCTTTTCCTGTGTCAACCTCATTAAAAAATGAATCAGTTGGTCAGAGGATAGTTCCTGTTACTGAGTCAACCTCGTTAAAAAATGAATCAAGTACGAGGACAGTTCTTTTCCTATGTCAACCTCATTAAAAAATGAATCGGTGGGCCATGAGGACGATTCTTTCTGTGTCAACCTCATTAAAAAATGAATCGAGTGAGTTAATTTATGGGTGTAGATAGTAGATTTCAGGAAGCCAGTTCTTTTCTTGTGTCAACCTCGTTAAGGAAATTTAACATGTAGGTGAGCATAGTTCACATTCTTGTGTCAACCTCGTTAAAAAATGAAACACGTTGCCATGAGCATAGTTCTTTTACTGTGTCAAGCTCGTTAAAAAATGAAACAAATCCTCCCCTAATTGAGTCGAGTCTTTGACTAGATCTCATAAATGTTAAGTCATATATTTAGGTTAGTTATTTCAGTCTTTGCATAATTTTCTTACATTTTTAGGTCAGGTCTTTCATATGATCTCGTAAGTGAACCTGCTTTCCATCCAGCTATTAATTACCAGTAGTCTATTTAGTTGAATGAAATGAAGCTGGGGGGGCATGTGCTCTAGCAGTTACGCTTGGGGGGCATTCAAACCTATCTGAAGCATAGTTTTTCTTTGTTTCGAGCTTTTCTAAAAATGAAACCTATCTCGAGTCTATTTCAGTTATTATTTTCAAGACTCGTTAAACTCATGAAAATCCCGAGATTATTTTTCCATCTTTCATTCTTGTAAAACACATGAAAATGCCGAGTTCTTTCCATATTTTCCTGCTCATAAATCAAATTGAAAGTCAACCATAGGAGTATATTTTTATCACTTTTTCAAACTCATTAAAACTTACAAAAAAAGCGAAACTACTGAGTATACTTTTATCACTTTTTCAGACTCTTGAAAATTACAAAAAAAAAAACCTTGGAGTTCTCTTTTAAGCCATTTTCAGACTCCCTAAAAATGAAAAGATTGCCGAGTAATTGACTATTCGAACTTGTTAAAGGAAATGAACAGTCGTCCCTTCAGTATAAGTTTACCGCTTTTCCGGACTGAAATGGACTATTTATGAAAAAGGTATATGTTGACTAATCATGGTAAATAGAGTTCTCTCTTGCATTATTTTATCCTTTTTCAGGCCTGAGGGACTAAATTTACGAAAAAGAACAGCCATGGAGTTTTCTTAAGTTTTTTCTTCTGACTCCCTAAAAAAGAAAAATATCGAGTTTCTCCTATACTGGACTCATTAAAATTTAACAATAAAGTACCTGTCGATTACAAACAGGAATGGACCACTCCTTCTTAGGGTTCGATTTTAAGCTAAGTTGGACTCATCTGAAGGATGAGCTTATAAACATGAAAATGTTATCCTCCTCAAGATTGTCAAAAATAAAGAGGTACTTGCCAGAAATGGTGGGGAAAAGAGAGAAAAATATATTTGTTTGTTACACTTTGATTTGTAAAACGCATTACACCACTCTTGAACATGACACTTTTTGTCGCACTTCTACCTGGATTGGGAAATCCTTTGCCTATCAGTTAATTAAACCACATTGAAAGTCTTCAGCTGGTTTCTGGGTATTAGCTTACGAAAACTGTCACCAAACCATCTACAGTGTCGTTATGTGTTCAAGAGGACAGTCAAACAAGTCATTCATCTGCAAACACTTGTCTCCATTCGCGTTGACCATCCCTGAGTCAATCCCTGCAAAAAAAAAAAATCTTCAAAACTTGATCTATGGTTTCGTGTCGTGAGCTTGCTTATGATGGATCACTTTCTATCGACGATAGCTCATCATCTAGGAAGTTGATCTAGAATCTGTCAGTACCTTGGGATTTTCATGCTTTAATGGCAGGTTTCTCACCTTCGACGATAGGTTACATCATTGACCTTCGAACGAACGATTCCGTGAAATGTTTGGCTTCATATCACTTATTCGCATTTCATGGATTGTACTGAGTACTTTGAGATCCATTGTCATTATTGGTGGTTTCTCTCACAATTGTTAACAGTCCACATCATTGACTGGTAATCAAGTGGATTATACCATGTTCGACTTCAACACATTTAATCGCATGGATAGAATCGTACTAGTTTGGGAAGCAGAAATCAAGACCCTGGATCTAGTTTCCACCATCCAGGCTACGAGGAGTTTTATTATTCATTGTGCAGTAGACGATTCATTATAGATGGTTGCATCCATGGTGTGTCTACACTATTGATGTAATATTAAAATCATTTATGTATCAGAACAAGTTTAGTTAGTTTTGATCTTAGTATGGGAATGCCTACCTCAGCGATGATATATATATATATATATATATATATATATTTGTGTGTGTGTGTGTGTTTCGTTGAATTTTTTTACAGGGTTCTGACTGGGGTGTCCACAAGCTAATCCTTGAAATGATAAAGCACATCACTCTTCAAATATTCTCAGATTTCGCACTTTAGGGGGAAATTTGTTACACTAAAATTTGTCACCATGAAATTTTAGTACTCCCTTGGAAGTATACAATATAAAATTTCCCAAAGTCAAGCCTTGAAACTAAGAGAAAATCTCATAAAAGCCTTAAAACTCTGGTACCTCACTTTCTCCTAGTTTTGCTTGCGGTCCCGCACCTTTTGGCTATAAATCATGCGTAGCCAAGTGCACTTTCTACTTATTAAAAGTGCGGACCCTGTAAAATATTAGAAAAGGTGCTAGTAAAATCTAGAAGCTCAGTTAAATTCATTTTTGGAAGCTTCTAGAAACATTCCTGCGGTGGAAAGTATGCTCCTTTCATGTTCATGCATCCCATCCAATAAGGAGCTAACCCCTTTATGTAAGGAACTAATCCCTTTGAAGGAGGATTCCATCCCTTCTTGTATGGAGTTGTAACCTCCTCTCTTTCACTATAAAAAGAGGCATAGGGCAGCCTAAAGGGGTTACAATTGATGAATTGAAGTTTTAGTATTGTTGGAGACGAAGTGCTGTTAAAACTTAGACCATTTTAGCTTAGATTTCATGTGGGAAAGATTGCATACCTGTATGTATCTCAGTTGGAAGAGTGCAAGGCTGGTCAGAGTAAAGGAAATGCCTGTTTTGTACCCCAGGAATTCCTATATGACATCAAGGCGGACACGGTTGTAAGGCTCTTCCTTATTTAAGTTAATACAAATAAATCCGTTTTTCTCAATAAGCTGTCAATTGATTAGTTTATTTTATGGATTCCTTGATCACCATAATAGGTATGATTTATGAATATATGCTATGTAGGTGCTATTTGATGTTTGTTTGTTGGTGATTGCATATCTTCAAAGGAAACTCTTTCAGGCGACTGAAGGACTACTACTACAAACAAGCGTTGGATCAAAGGTAGGATCATTAAGCCTTTATAGCATTTAATTATGAATCGCAATATATCTAGAGAAAGATAGTTTTATTTGTATGTTTGTTGCTAGCTGTCCGTAGGACACTTGGGAGGTACAAACAAGCGTTGGATCAAAGGTAGGATCATTAAGCCTTTATAGCATTTAATTATGAATCGTAATATATCTAGAGAAAGATAGTTTTATTTGTCTGTTTGTTGCTAGTTGTCCGTAGGACACTTGAGAGGTCTGTCTTGTCCGCAAGAAAGACTTATCCATTCAACAGTTAGCATTTTGTAATTTACTATAGATTGTGAGAACTAATCACATAGGGCAACATCAAACCAACTTTGGAAACTGGGATCTAGTCATGTCAATTTCCAAGAGGGCTCTCTATATAAGATCTAACTTTGTTTGGATAATTTCTTAGGCTAGTTATGATTATACTTGGGTTTTGTATTGAATTTTGGAAAATTGATTGTATTCAATGGAATAATGTATATTGGGAAATAGAGTCAAAGTATAACTGGATAGTTGCATTAATTTTTCACAGAGTAAATACAGGGCAAGCTAGGAATATTTACTGGATCTTTCCGAATTTATAAATGGATTATGAAAGAAATATGAAAAGATTCAGTAGAACTAAAGAGAAATGAAGAATTATTTAGTTTGGCCTTTAGTGGAAAACATTATGATTGTTAACGCGACCAGAATAAGGTACTCAACAGTAAACCCTATTCATCACACTTTATGCTTTACAATTGGAATTTAGATGATTACAATGAAAGATGACAATGAAACATAATAACAAAAGAAAAACATCACTACTATTTAAGCCACAAGAATCCTGTGAATGGTCTGATTATTATTGATGCTCCAGTGCTTTGAAAAAATTACAGTACTCCAAAAGACAGAAATAGTTCTGATCTCAATCAATCGACCTTTGATACTTCAAAAACTGGTGTATTTATACAAAATATTACAATAATATAGTCTCTAATAGACATGGTATTTTAAGACTTAAATTTGAACTTAAAACTCTAAATTATTACAAAATTATAGTATCGGTGGAATGCGCTGTGCAAATGCAGGTGCTGATGTAGTGGGAACAATTATGACATGGACCACATTTTACTTCTGTGCTAGAAAAATCTAATGTATGAACGCCCTTTCTGCTCTTGCAGTTACAACACAATCATCTTTCCGCAAGCGCCTTTTCCCGACTTGACCCTTGGTGACTTTTTCCTACCCGAGTCCTTTCTACCGTGTTTAACACTTTTCAAACAAAACAGCGTAAAAACTCATATACCCGGATCTGAAAGTGTTTAGATTTCATCTTGGAGTTGCATAGCATCTACGACAGCATTGCACCTCATATGTTTTACAGTTTATGATATGATAAATGGAATTGGAAATTTGATGCGAAGTGTAGAGGTGACGTGGCAGGTAAGGTGGCACCACTCGCAGCCTATAGATCACAAACTTTAACATGAGGAAATAGAGGTAAACTCTAAAAGAAGTGAAGTGCGAAGTGCAGGGAGAAGGAGGTGATGTGGTAGGTAAGGTGGGACCGACACCTATCTCAAACCGCAACTACTAAGGTTTTGTTATGAGTGCGAGGGTTAAATGCTAAAACATGCAAACTACGATATACGATTGGGAACCACCCACATTTCACATTGCAATATTTTTAGTTTACCGCACATCATAGATTTTAAAGTTTGGGGTAATGCGATAAGCGTTAAAATCTGCAAAGTGTGATTTGCGCTGACTGAGGATGATGTGGTAGGATAGAGATGGAGTCCACTGCATCGGTGGAGTTATAAATTGGTGAAATGTTTCTGCGGTAAGGTAAGGTTTGTGAGGTTTCATAGTATACATGATATATCTATATATTTCAAGCGGCCTGAAGTGGGGGGCGGAGCTCATGTGGTGGGGCCAACCGCATAACTTAAACAAAATACCTTGCAGGCACTTAAAAGGTAAGTTATAAAATGTGTGATGTGAAACGATGTGGTAAACAAGTAAAGTTTTGATCTTGCAATGCGATGAATATCACACATTACAAGTTTTAAGGTTTTGCGGTGAAGTGCGAAAAGTTATAATCGTTGATTTGCGAAGTTTATATTTTGCGATGTGTGATGGATGGTGGGGAAAGGGTGACGTGTCAGAGAGAAATGGCCCCACTTTAATCGCAATCAGGGAATGAGGAAGGTAGAGGTAAGTGAAAACAATGATATAGCGGTGAAAAAGGTAAAGTAAAATGATAAATCGGAAAAGAAGAAAAGGGTAAGTTTTATTTGCATCCGGTGCGTGAATGGGTCCCACTTCATCGCATATTGTATTTCGGAAGGTTTGTAGGAAACCAAAATTAAAGGATTTGGGGATTTGGCCAATGCGAAAATAAATTTGAGTGTGCAGTAATGAAATGTATGGAAATGTATGGAAATATATGAGTGGGGAATGAAATGTAAATAAAGGGAAATGAATGAAATGAAAGTGTGATGGGGATATATTGCTATGGTTTAAAACTTTAGGATATGAGTTAATAATCATGATTTAAACCATACCAATTACTTTTTCCATAGGCGCATTTACACTAGCAGCCAATCAAATCCTTTAAAACAGAATGAAGCTTTCTTTTTCTTTCTTGCTTCCCTAACATTTTATTTTTCCTTCTTTATTTAGAGAATCTAAGACCTAACATTATTTTGTCATGGATGCCTATAAAATAATAATTTTCCTAACATTTTTAACTTTTTCATTCTTTTGCATCCATATCCTACCTTATCATTTTGAAAATTATTTAACTATTTATGCTAACTTATCAAAAATAAATAATGTTACAACACCTTCCTTGGTTTAGTTTAAATTATTGAACCAATTTTTATTTTCTACCTAACTAATTAATCTGGCAAGATTAAAAAGTTTGACATATTATTTTTCACTACCTATTAACAAGTAATTTAAACCTAATTCAATCATGCTTAAACTATATGACTGAATTTTATTGAACTGTTGTGGCATTTTAAACAAGATGCACACAATTTATTTTCAAAAATAAGCTAAACTAAGCGTAGTGGCATTTGGAGGTGCAACAATTTCAGAATTTATTGTTTTTCTTCTTTTTGATGGGGTTCACATCCTATATTTTTTTATTTATAACATACACCCTCTTTTGATTTTTTATGATATCTCCTTTTCTTATTTTGAAAATTATTTGCATATTTGTTATAGCATCATCTTTTGCCTTCATATGATTCAATGATTGCCTTTATGGCCTTTGGGCACCATTCCCATAGACCTGGCCCATAGACTTGAACAAATTCATAAAAAACGGTGTTAAATTCCCCATACTGTTAAAATTCCCATACGCGGTTATGCCTAGAATTTTCTGCGTGTATACGCGAGTCCATATGTACTTTTCCGCGTATGTCATTAAAATCATTAAAAAATATATAAAAAATCCTTATTTTCGGGCTGGGTTGATGGTTACTCCGGTAGTTCAACCACCCCAGCACGTGGCCAATTGTTTCCAACTGATTGAAACTACTTTGAGGGAGTATAAAAGCCCCTCATGTGCATGGCCTAAGGGAGAGAGAAATTTTATAGACATTATACTCTGTTGGAATCCCAGTTCAAGTCTGATTCCCCGTGCCTCCTGCACTTTCCCAGATTTATACAGGAAACCCTTGTTTCCTGGAGATGTTCATCCATTTATATGCCATCTCAAGTGCACAAGTCTTGAAAGTATCTTAGCGAGGCAAGGGCGGGACGGATCCGGACGACGGTCTGCTCGAAGATCGTGGAAGGATTCAGGTGATCTCTCCACTCTTTATTTCTGTACATGTTGTTCGTAATAATGAAGAACCATCTTGTTCCTGAACTTACGTGTTAATATCTATTTGCATATGTGAAAAGATTGATTATTAAGCATTCATTATGGTTTATATAATGTTTCACATGGATTACACTAACGTTTAGGAGAAATATATGTTGTACAACTAGGTTTCCGTGCATTTTCTTTCTTGTTTTCCAGGTTAAGGAGGAAGAAGGGTTGTTGGGGGTTTGGACCCCGTGGGATCTACATCGAACGTAGGACTACGGGTGAGTTCTACTATCGTTGTTATCTAGTTTTTAGCATTTAAGTGTGGTTGTGTGTGAGTCCTTCTGAATAGCATGCCCTGCTCTGTGGAGGTTTTGACCCAACAAACCTCTAGGGTGTTTTTCCCCGAAACAGAACTGTAGACTCCGCTGGGGACCACATTCTTGTGATTCCCCTATTGGGTGGTTTCAGCTTTTTGAAAGGTTTCCAACAGTTTTAACTTTTATTTCGAGTCCAGTTACTTTTTCTCAGTCAGACTGAAGACTTGGTTCTTTATCCAGGCTTGATATTTTTTATTTTTCATTATTTACCTTTTCATACGCGGTTTTTTCTATACACAAACGCGTATACACGCTATTTTTTTTAAAGGGAGTCGCGTATACGTGGGTTTCCTTTAACACAGTCGTGTATGCACACTTGTTTCAAAACTGTCAAGTAGCGTATGCCTGGGTAAATTTTGAAATTTTTGATTTTTGGATTTTTTAGTCTTGTCTGCCTATGGAGACCTATTCCTGCAGTGTCTTTATATCCTCTGGATTGTGTTTGAAAGTGGTCTTTGGTCTTTTCTCTCTCTTGTTTGGTTGAAAACTAGCTTATCTGGAAAATCTTGTTTCTTGTGCTTGCATTTCTGGTTCGAGTACCAAGATCTCTTCCTGGGGATTCTTGGTTGTTCTGCTTTATCAGAACAGAGAGCCTCTGCTCATTTAATCTTTCCTACCTTTGTGTCTTGCTTTGCACTTCGATTTTTGCCCATTTCTTGGTTGGTTTTCTTGAGTTCAGTTGACTAGGTCTTGTTGCAATTTTTGAAGAGTCTTTCTTGGTTCTTTGAAGTTTTTGTTTGCTGCAAGGTTGTACTATTCTTCTAGGCTGAGTTACTGAGTTTCTTGTCTTCTTTTTCTCATACAAATCTTGCTACTAAAGTGGCACTATAAGATTTGGAGCATTTTTGAAGTTTTTGCTTGAAATTCAAAGTTGTTTGGCTTGGAATTTGATAGTTTTCTTGGTCTCTTAGAGCTCTTCCTTTTTATAAAATTCAAAAGCTCAAAAAACATTTTGTTTTGTCATTTGCTTTTGTTTTGCATTTTTGTTTTCATTTTGTTACATCTTTTGAAGCTTTGTTGAGATTTCTTGCCTTTGGTTTTTGACTTGATTTTGGAAAGGAATTGTCATTGGTTTCTTCCTCTTGTTTCAAGCGATTTTGGTGTCTTTATACTAAGAGTTTCTGATTTTGGGAACTAGCTTTGTGGACTACCAAAAAGAGATAAAACTGAAGGATCTTTTGGGAAATTTCTCTCTGCTTTAGTAAATTTTGCATCTTAGAATTTGCATGCTCTTAGTGATTTGCATCAGGTGCACTTAAGCATTTAGTCATTTTCATAGTTTTTGTGAGTGTGAAGTTTGTTATCTGAAAATAAAAAATTTAGTCTCATAGAACCTTTGTAGAAATTTCTTTTCATTGAAAGGCAATTACTACATTTTCATGTAGTTTGGTTTTTATTAATTTATTTTCTGCGTCAAAACACCACAAGTTTCATTTCCATATCCCTTTGATTTAACATAATAACCGATTAAAATAAGCGCTATAATTTAAAAGCAACTAGCAAGTTTTTATTAGGTGTCATACACCAACTAGCTAGGTTGTAGGGCCTTGGATTAGGTTAGTGGAGAGTTAACTCTCCAAGGCCGCTCAAACAAAACATATAAGTTGATTAATTGAGCGAAATCCAACTCTGTTAGGTGGACCGGGAAATCTCTCCTCCAGAGAGTCAAGCGCGAGGGGAAGTGAAGGCTGAGAACAGAGATACCCCCTCTCTGATTTGCTGAATCTGACCTCAAGACTGTTCCACCCAGCTTTTGACACAGATTGGTGCCCATAGTTGCCACTCCTAGGTTCCAAATAGGTGACTGCGGGGGGGAATACCCGTGGTACCTGAGGTAGACGTCGTATCACTTCCAGTAGTACTTCTGGGGGGTGCCCTTGCGAAGCTTGGGTACTTGTGCCAGAAAAGGATGTTGTTAGGAGGTCGGCATAACTATTTATGTTACCTTTGCTAATAGGCCTGGGCCGTAATTATCCCAGACTACTTTCGGGAGGTCCTATATTTCGCTTTCTTGTATTTTGGTGTCCAGTCCTAATCACTCAGAGTGGAAATACCTGAAGGTTGCTTGCTTGATTGTATCTTAGGGATTTTTTGTAGTGAGTGCTCTTTGCTCCTAGCTTGCCTAGCTTTACACTTTTTTGAGTCTAATTAAATTTTTTTAAAGTGGCTGATCAAGCGCCTTATCGATCGAGGAGAATCTAGGGGTTATCTCCTGAGAGTCCAAAGCCTTCTTCAAGAAGGCGTAGGAGTAATTTAGCAGGTGATTATCACCCTATGACGTCTGACGCAGTGGAGAGAGATCCTCTACAAGGGTTTGAAGGTTTCATAGCTGGTTCTGGTGTTGGTTCCGAGAGGAGCGCTCCGCTCACCTCGAGAGTCTTATTTCCGCAGGAAGAAGAAGTACAAGTAGAGGAAGTATCTCAACCCTCTGAGTCACTTCCATCTCCTCTTCCTCCTGATTATCCGTTCGTTGTTGAATACATCGGACCTGAGTCAGAGAGACCGGAAGATCCTCCATATTATTCATACCTTTCGATGGCCATGACTGGGAATGCGGCTTCTGCTGTGAGTGCTGCAGGCATTCAGACTCCTGCTTCTGTAGAAGGAGGAGGCACTATTGCTATATCTTTGATTGCTTCTAGTACTGCTGTGTTTGGCTCTGGTTTCACCCAAGCACATGCTTCTCAATCTGGTCCCTTTTGTTTTGGAATTCCCACTAGTGGGATTCCTTCATTTTCCTTTTCCGCTGCTGCAGCTGGATCTACACCCATGTCTTCCATGGCTAGTGGATCAACTTATTTTCAAGGGTTCCCCTTTAGAACTGGGCATATTCCTAGTTCGAATCCTTCTTTAGGGTCCTTTCCGTTTACTTCTCAGACTCAGAGTTTCAACCCTTGGTCTGGAGGTCAGAATTCGACTACTTTTACAGGTTGGAACCCTGTATTCACTACAGCGGGGGCAGGGAATCAGTTTTACGCTGGTCACCAAGGGAATGCTTCTTTCCCTTCGTCAAGTGCTTATCAGACTTTCTCTCCTCTTTCTAATGCCTGGAACCCCGATCAGGGGCTTTCCTCTTCATTTCATACTTCAGCGGGGGGAACTGGTCCGGTCTTTGGTAACTCTGCATTGGGAGGAGGTTCTTCTCCTTTTTCTACGAGTTCTTTCTGGCAACCTGGTGCCTTATCAAATCCAGGGTATTCTTTTCAGAATGTAGGGAATTCATCCCATCAAGGATGGAATCCTCAGGCTCCACCTCGTTTACCTTTTCTGGAAACATTAAACTTGCCAGATTTGTCGAAATTGACGAATGATCCGATCCGGTACAGTCCGGGGTGGCCTCCGGTTCCCAACAAACTACCTTCAGACATTCCAAAGTTTGAAGGCAAGAATGGAGAGGACCCGACTGACCACATCACCACCTTCCATTTATGGTGTTCGTCTAACTCCCTGATCGACGATTCGATTAGGTTGAGATTGTTTCAACGCACCTTAACTGGAAACACTGCCAAGTGGTACATTGAGCTAACTAGGGGCAGTTTTGCTACATTTGGAGAGCTGGCTGTTACATTTCTAAATCATTTCCAATTGCCCATCCGTTATGACGCCGGGACTGAGCTCCTAGCTAATTTTAAGCAGGATGACGCAACCCACATTTCTGACCATATTCAGGAATGGTGGAGAAGGAAGAGGCTTATTAAAGCTCATATTCTAGGAGAATTCCTTTTGGAATGGCTTCTGAAATCTCTGCAGTCAGACATTTCTAAATATGTATCCCTGTCTGGGGTATTTTCTGAGGAACAGGCCATTTTTAGGGCCCAGCAGCTTGAATTGATATATTCTCAGTCTGGGGTCCTTCATAAATATTTGCCCAATGCTCCTCGCTCCAAAATAGATTTATCCAAAACTAAGCCTGGTCCTCATGGTGATGGACTTATTGGGTCGATCAATAGTGGTGCAGCTAGCCTGCTTACTCAATTGCAGCAGTTGTCTTTGCAATCTGCTCCTTCTGGTCAGGCTGTGCCTGCTGAGTCATCACCTTCCCAATCTTTGTCGATAAATGCTGTCCAAACTTCCGATCCCAAAGGAAATCAACAATCCGAAGGGAAGAAGAAGGGACGGAATAATAAGAAAAAGGGCAAGAATGGGAAGGGTAATGCGAATAAAACCAACGAGCATGTTGGTGAGGGTCCAAAGGATAAAAAGAAAGTGAATTTTCCATGCAAGTTATGTGCTGGAGACCATCTTACTCACCTTTGCCCTAAAATTCAGGATGCGCAGCGCTTGTTAGCTCAGCAGGGTTCTTCTAGTTCCCAGGCTGTGTTGACAAACCCTTTTCCCCAAGGGCAACAACTAGTTGTTGGCGCGAATCAAAATTCTGGGGCTTCCTCTGGGGGCACCCAGGAAGGGGAAATTCCATCAAACATATACATGATGAGTGCTCACGTGGATGTCGCTACGAGATCCCGTGATTATGGCGAAGAAGAGTCTTCGAAAGCTAAGGATGCTCCTAATGCTACTGAGCCACTTCATATTACGAGGCCTACTGTTGAGCCTATACCTCGGATGCCCAAAGCATCTACTAAGCGTACGACGATCAATCCAAATGCTAGGGCTGCCCGCCCAGAACTACTCTATTGTGGAAGATGCGGCGCGAGTCTGTACCATGTTAGCTTTATAGGTGCTCCGGTCTTGTCCGGCTCGGCGCGAGTGCTCTGCTCAACTGCTCTTGGGGCTATCGAATTGGGGCTATCGATCTAAAGAACTCTCTTGTGAAGGTTGAGAAGCTGCTTAAGGCGGGATTCATTTTCCCTGTTCCTTTGACTGAATGGGTTTCAAACCCTGTTCCCGTAGATAAAAAACAAGGAACAATTCGAGTTTGCATTGATTTCAGAGACCTTAATAAAGCATGTCCTAAAGATAATTACCCCACACCATTTATAGATCAGATCATTGATGAGTGTGTCGGTGATGAGATTTTCTCCTTCATGGACGGTTTCTCTGGATATAATCAGATTACTATCCGTCCTGAAGATCAGCATAAGACTGCCTTTATTTGTCCCTGGGGTAAGTTTTCATACAAGAAGATGCCTTTTGGTCTTAAAAATGCTGGGGCTACGTTTCAGCGGGCCATGTCATATGCCTTCCACGACATCAAAAAGATTATCGAGGCATATTTGGATGATTTAGCTGCTCATTCTCGAAAGAGGATGGATCATCCTGCTCACCTCCGTCAAATATTTGAACGATGTCATTTCTATAAGATTAGGTTGAATCCAAACAAGTGCGTTTTCGCGGTTACATCCGGTCGGTTATTGGGATTCATTGTGTCTAGGGAAGGGATTAGGGTAGATCCCTTCAAGGTTGAGGCAATACTTCGGTTGCCTCCCCTGTCCTTTATTCGTTAACTTCAAAGTCTACAAGGAAAGTCTAATTTTCTTCGGAGGTTTATCGTAAATTATGTTGAAGTTACTAAGGGATTTATGAGATTTTTGAAGAGGAATTTCATTTGATGGAAATCATTTTACGAAATAAATTTGACAAATAGAATAAATTCAGTCACCTTGAGATCCTATGAAATATAGGACCCTAACAGTGGCTCCAATTGGGGATGGCACTTCTATGCATTAAAGTGTCAAGAATCCTGTGATCAGTAGCCTTATCCTTCTGCACATCTGAGCAATCTGTAATCTAATTCCTTTTCTGCTTCCAAAATATTATGATGGTTTGTTGATCATGGCTTAGGGCCTTCTCTACGGGCTTCAACCTTAATCAGCAAAACATCCAATCCAATCTATGTTGACTATGATATTTACAATGATGTAAAAGAATCTTTAGACTAAGAGAAATAATGCTTCAACATCCTTCAATTTACAAGACCACCAGGTAACTATGTTCCATTTATATCTGTGATAAAAAAAATGCATGGTCACCTCTAAAAGAATTTATAATATATGGTCCCATCTATATATTATCAAACTTGTTATGCTTCCCTTTGTCTTCTCTCCTTTCATCCCATTTTAAAACTTTGTCAACAATAGCAAAATCAGTTGCCTTGGTCCTTTTGTCAAAGATTTTCTTGATATTTTCCTGGATGAGGTGTGTTTTGTTATACACCTCTTCTCTTGTTTGTTGCAACTGAATGGTTTGATGAATCCTTCTGAGTGCATCATTTGGTTCCACTTGTAACTCTTGCATTATATTCATCACTGGTTGTGCTAGAGACGATGGAAAAACAGCATCCATTCCATAGACAAGTTGGTATGGTGACATACCAATGGAATTATTTGTAGTAAGCCTATCAGCCCAAAGTGCACTAACTAACTTATTATGCCAAGACTTTGTATTCTGTTCTAATAACTTCTTGATGATGTTTACCAGTCTCTTATTGGATGATTCAGCTAGTCCATTACCTTGTGGGTAATAGGTCATTGAATGTCCTAAAGAAATATTATATTTATCACAGAAGTCAATCATATTTTTGGATTTAAAATTTGTTGCATTGTCAGTGATGATTTTCATGGGTATGTAAATGTTTGGACAAGATTGATGGCTTCTCGTGATTCGTACTTTTGTTCCTACATTTGAATGGGTTTCAAACCCTATTCCCGTAGATAAAAAACAAGGAAAAATTCGAGTTTGCATTGATTTCAGAGACCTTAATAAAGCATGTCCTAAAGATAATTACCCCACACCATTTATAGATCAGATCATTGATGAGTGTGCCGGTGATGAGATTTTCTCCTTCATGGATGGTTTCTCCGGATATAATTAGATTACTATCCGTCCTGAAGATCAGCATAAGACTGCCTTTATTTGTCCCTGGGGTACTTTTGCTTACAAGAAGATGCCTTTTGGTCTTAAAAATGCTGGGGCTACGTTTCAGCGGGCCATGTCATATGCCTTCCATGACATCAAAAAGATTATCGAGGCGTATTTGGATGATTTAGCTGCTCATTCTCGAAAGAGGATGGATCATCCTGCTCACCTCTGTCAAATATTTGAACGATGTCATTTCTATAAGATTAGGTTGAATCCGAACAAGTGCGTTTTCGCGGTTACATCCGGTCGGTTATTTGGATTCATTGTGTCTAGGGAAGGGATTGGGATAGATCCCCTTCAAGGTTGAGACAAGACAATACTTCGGTTGCCTCCTCGTCCTATGAATTTCTTCAACTTCAAAGTATACAAGGAAATTCTAATTTTCTTCGGAGGTTTATCGTAGATAATCTTTGAAGTTACCAAGGGATTTATGAGATTGTTGAAGAAGGGAGTTCCATTTGATAAATCATTTTACAAAAAAATTTGACAGATAGAATAAACTCAGTCACCTTGAGATCCTATGAAATATAGGACCCTAACTGTGGCTCCAATTGGGGATGACACTTCCATGCATTGAAGTGTCAAGAACCTGTGATCAGTACCCTTATCCACCTGCACATCTAAGCAATATGTAATCTGATTCCTTTTCTGCTTCAAAAAATATTATGATGGTTTCTTGACCATGGCTTAAGGCCTTTTCTGTGGGCTTCAACCTTAATCATAAAAAAATCCAATCCAAGTTGCTATTGACTATGATATTTACAATGATGCAAAAGAATCTCTAAACTAGGAGAAATAATTCTTTAACATCCTACCATTTACAAGACTACCAGGTAACTCTGTTCCATCCATATCTATGAGAAAAAGAACATGGTCACCTCTAAAAGCATTTATAATATATGGTCCCATCCATAGATTCTCAAACTTTTTATGCTTCTCTTTGTCTTCTCTCCTTGCATCCCATTTTAAAACTTTGTCACCAATAGAAAAATCAGTTGCCTTGGTCCTTTTGTCAAATATTTTCTTGATATTTTCCTGGATGAGTTGTGTTATGTTATACACCTCTTCTCTTGTTTGCTACAACTGAATGGTTTGGTGGATCCTTATGAGTGAATCATTTGGTTCCACTTGTAACTCCTGCATTATGTTCATCACTGGTTGCACTAGAGAAGATGGGAAAACAACATCCATTCCATATACAAGTTGGTATGGTGACATGCCAATGGACTTCTTGGTTGTAAGCCTATCAGCCCAAATTGCATTGATTAACTTATTATGCCAAGACTTTTTATTTTGTTCTAGTAATTTCTTAATGATGTTTACCAGACTCTTATTGGATGATTCAGCCAGTCCATTAACTTGTGGGTAATAGTTTGTTGAATTTCCTAAAGAAATGTGATATTTGTTACAAAATTCAATGATATTTTTGGATTTAAAATTTGTTGCATTGTCAGTCATGATTTTCCTTGGGTAGCCAAATCTGGACAAGATACTGGTCTCAAGGAACTTGGTAATAATAGCATCAGTGGAATTTATAGAAGGGATGGCCTCTATCCACTTAGTGAAGTAATATGTGGTTGTTAAAATCCACTGGTGTTGGGAAGAGGAAGGATGATGGATTTCACTTATGAAATCCATACCCCATTGTTGGAATGGGCTTTCAACATAAATGGGTTTTAGTGGCAAGGGTAGAAGTCTCTTTTTACCTTCAAAAATTTGACACTTGTGGCAGGTTGTGACTGTCTTATGGATATCAGAAAAAAGGGTGGGCCGGTAAAAACCATCCCTGAGAATTTTATTAGCAATAGTCCTCCAATATAGGTGGCCACCACAGTCTCCTTCATGAAAATCATGCATAATATTGTCTGCATCATTCTTCAAAAAAAAGTGAGTAATAGGCCACCAGAATCTTTCCAATAAAGGACATTATCAATGATGCAAAATTTTACTGCCTTTAATTTTAGAAATCTAGATTTAGTTTTTGTAAGACTGAGAGGATAATTTATATTGAACAATACATAAAGTAGGTCTGCATACCAGAGAGAATTTGAAAATTCTTCATTGATTTGCAGAGTCGCCTGCTCCTCTTGATCATCCAAAGTTGCAACCAAGTTTATGTCTAGAGCTTTAAAATTGGACTCAGCCGTAAGTTGTGCAAGTCCTCTCCCTTTAATTAGTTTGGTAGGTTTAATTTCCAGATCATACTCTAAAATAACTACAATCCATTTTCCTCTTTTTCCATCTGGTCCATTCGGCATTAAGATATCATTTACCATAGAGTTAGGTACATAAGAAATTATGTGTGAATGAAAAATATAAATTCTCAACTATTTAATTGCTTTGAATAGTGCAAAGGCATTTTTTTCCATGATGTTGTACTTGAGAGAAACATCTCTTAAATATTTGTTGAATAAGGCTATTGGCTGCTCAAATCCTTCGTTATTTTTGTGCAGTAAAACAGCTGCAATGGTGTGCTCAGAGGCAAAAAAAAATATTATAAAATATTTAGTAAAATCTGGACCGATTAATATTGGTCCTTTAGTTAATGCATGTTTTACCATGTCAAAATATTTCCTGGCCTCTATGCTCCATTTTATTTCTGCTTCTTTCTTGAGAATATTGGTTATGTTTCTAAGGATTTCAGCAAGATTAGGGATAAATCTTCTTAGAAAATTTATTTTGCCTATGAAGGATTAAAGTTTTTTAATGTTTCTTGGGGGATTGATCTTTAGGATTGCTTCAATTCTCTTAATGTCAATTCTAACTCCGTCTTTTGATATGATATTTCCTAATAGTTTTCCTTCTTCTAGGAAAAATAATGTTTTCTTAGGATTTAATGATATGCCAAATTTTCTGCATTTCTCAAAGACTCAATTCAAATGTCTCAAGTGTTCATCAGATTTTCAATACACAGTTATATCATCCAGATATATTATAATAAAGAGAGCAATCTCTTCTGAAAAATCAATGTCCATTGTTCTTTGGAAGGTGCCCCCGACATTCCTTAGTTCAAAAGGCATTTTCACATACATGAAAGTGCCCCATGGAGTGGTAAAAATTGTTTTATCCTGATCTTTTGGATCAACAAAGACTTGTTTATAGCCAGAGAAACTATCTAGTAATGATATCCTACTTGATCCTATCAACTTTTATAAGATATGTTCCATTTTGGGTAAGGGATAGTTATCTTTCATAGAAAGCTTGTTCAAATTTTTGAAATCAATGCACAACCTTATTTCTCCAATTTTTTATTGGTTGGTACTATCTTTGACACCCATTTGAAATATCTAAGAGGCACAATTATTTTAGCATCATACATTCATTTAACTTGTTTCTCAACTAAAGGTAACAAAATTGGATTTATCCTCCAAAGTTTTTGTTTGAAAGGTTTTTGTTGTTCTTTAATTGGAATTTTTTGTTGTATGATGTTGGAATCATAAAATTTCAGGTCTTCATAATTCCAAGCAAAAACATCAATGTATTCTTTGAATAGCCCTATATATATTTGTTTGGTAACAATAGGAAATGTTAGATATAATTTTTTGGGATTCAACTGCATTAAGTAAGTCATTCATCTATGACCATTTCCATGAGAGGTAGTCGTAACTGACTAATTTCTCATGATTTTTGAATATTCCACTTAGCACTCAGTGCATTGGGTGATGCTCACAGGGGTGAAGAAGTGGGATTGAAACTTTTGAAATGAATCACATAGCATCAATCATCACTTTCGAGACTTGCACCCGGTAACCAAGACTTCGCGGGAGGTCACCCATCCTAGAACTCCTCTGGCTCAAGCGCACTTAACTGTGGATTTTTCACCACAATCAAACCCACTTACATTTACACCCCATTTTCAAAACCTTAGCAAGTATTGTGCCCCATGAGCCATTCAATTAGAGCTCCCTTTACTCTTTGTATTTAAGTATGAGGGGTTTTCACAGTTTTTGATAGTTTGATCATCTTTTGGTTTTGTTTAGTACCTCTGTTGCATTCCTCAACTTCTGCTCCTATGGGCTCAAATTTAGGCTTCTTTGCTACATCATTGAAGTAAAAAATGTCTTCTAACGGAGTTAATCCCCGGGGAAAAACGTTATCTATTAGTTGAAGCATTTCAAAATTGTTTGTTTTTAGGATCTATTTCATGAATTTCTAATTTATGCACACTTTCATCTAAAGGATTATTTAGATCTAATCTATCACACTGATTTTATAAAGGATTATATACAAATATTTTATTTTCTACATGATCTTCTGATTTTATTTGATTTTGTTCTTGATTATCCAAATCTAATTGAGTTTCCTCAAACTCATATTTTGACAGTACGGAATTTTCAATTGATTTGTCATTTCCAAAAACCTGCCGTTATCACACATTATCTGGTATTGTAGGTTGATGTTTTATTTCAATTGTGTGTGGTTTTTTCAGGTGAGGAATTTTACAAGTGCTTTGGCTTCTTGGAATTACTGCTAGATCATATTCCGCAAAAGTATCTAAGAGATAGTGCACTGCATTTCTGTAAGCTCTTAATCTAGGGTATTTAGCAGCATATTCTCCTTGCACAACAATTCTTTTGGCACCTAATTTCTTAAGTAATTTTAGGCCTAACATCAGAGCTTATTATTTAGAAATATTGTTGGTACACTGAAAATTAAGCTTATAGGAATGACCTTCACAATGATTATTGGATGGATTAGATAACCAAACTCCTACTCCAGAGCCTTCTTTACTACAGGCTCCCTCAAAGCTCATATTCCAGAAGAGTTCTAAAGGAGGATCTAATTGTTCGAATAGAGTTGATTTTTCAGGTGTATCAATGCTATTTCCAAATTGTGCTTCAATTTCTGTATCATTGAATAATATGAATGAATCCAAATCAATGTGAACAGAATATAGAGGGTAATTATGAGGTTTTTCTTGACGTCTTACCATATATTTCATGAGAGTTTCCCTATAAAATCTCCTCTGCTGACCAAAGATTGGTATTGTAGCATAGGTCATATCTAATTGAAGGGTTCCTTGTAGCTTTTCTCCCTAAGAACGTGATAAAAGCATGCTATATTTAGGAGGAATGTTTGTTACTAAAATATCCATAACTAGGCTTTTGGATGGGATTTGAGACAAATTTATACGTAAGTCCTTGATGAGACCTAAAAACTTTACTTTACTTGAATTAAATGAGTAGAGATCTTTGTAGGGCCTAGTGATGTCAAGACCTAATTTTTCCATTACAGGTTTGGGAATTAAGTTGTGTGAAGATCCTAAATCCAACATAACCTTATGTAGGATTTTATCATGTATGTTTAAGCTGACTAGAAAGGAGGGATTGCTTCTTAATGTAACTTACCATCTACTTCTGGATCAAACATCAATTCAGGTTGATCATCATTAAGGTTGAGAGTGTCAGCAGTTTCCCCTATCTTCAGTACTTCCATTACCTAAGTTCTGTATGTTTTTTTTTCATTAGCTCTATCAAAGGGATGGGAATTTTGACTTTGGCTAGTTCATTTTCAAGATTAAATGATGATTAAATATTTAAAATATTGGGAATGTTAGGTACATCGATAGTTTATTTATATTTAAGAAGGGTTTGCTGACTGGTAGTTGGAACATCAGTTTGAGTTGGTTTAGAAACAAAATCAACTGTCTTTTTAGTAGAAACCTCTGAAGGTTTCTTTCTAAGAGTTTCACCAAATTTCTTAGAAAACTTTTCTACTATTTTCTTAGGGTCTGAATCAAAGGTAATTTTGGCAGGATGAGCAGTGTTCTTCTTAGCATTATTGTCAGAATTTTCTATGCTCCTAAGATTATATTGTTTGTGAACCTCCATAATAGCGTTTTCAAATCCCTATTTATATTCTTCATATTCTTATGACTCAAGCTCTGTTCGGGCTAATGAAAATAGTTGTTATTCTTCTTCTATGAGAAAAATAGTGTCATTATCATGTAAACCCATCAAATTTATTTGGTTTTCTTCTTCCTCTTGAGGGATATCTCCATTTTCAACATGATAATTGTCCCGAAAAGGCGGTCTAATTTGTTCGTCAAGTCCCCTTTGTTTAATCTGTGGTTTATTTCTCCTATTGTTTTGATTGTGATTTTGGGGAGGGTTTTGATTTTCCCTAGGGATGTTTCTATCAATCACCATTCATTCCATTTCCCTCACTAAAGAATCTATCTTGGCATCAGTGCTAGAGGTTGATGCTTCTTCTTTTATGGTAACTCTCTTCTCAACCCTCATTCTAGCTCTTTTGGCCAACAAATTGGCCTCTACATTGACTGATTTGTTCCGCATCTCTTCTAAGGTGCCAAGATTCCTCTCTCTTAACTGATAAGTTATGTCTGGTTCAAAACCATCTGGAAACTTAATCACCACTAGTCCTTCGAGTGGTTTTATGCGAGCAGGAATAGAATTATAAATAGAGTTGAATCTAGCACAATAATCCTGCACACTTTCGCCAGTTTCTCTTTTGATATTTTCATATTCTGATAAAATTTGGAGGGTGTTCCTTTTAATTTTCCATATATCTAGAAATTGATGTTGTAGGACTACTATAGAATTAATGGTAGCAGCTGGTAAAGCTCCAAACCATTTCCTAACTTCACCTCCAAGGGTTTGAAAAAATAACCTCATCATAACATCATCAATATCGATCTCATGCAGATCAAAGAAATCATTCATTTTTTCTACATGATGTTGAGCAGTAATGGGTTGGGTGTTATCGAACTGGGGTATTTTGAATTGATAATATTAGGGCCTAGCCCCTATATTTTGAGGAAGAACCAAGGGAGAAGAACATGCAGCCATGATTGGAGGAGGGGTCAGAATAATAAGTGGTGGATTAATAGGTGGTGGAGGAGGTGGAAAAGGATGAACTATATGTGAAGGAGAGGATGGATGAAGTGATGGAGATGAAGGCCTTTGAGTGTTTATGATAGGATAAGTAGTAGAATTTTGAGAAGAGGCTGGACTCAAAGATCTTTGTTGAAATTTTCCAGATGCAATGGATGAAGCAGCAATATTTAATGTAGAAAATTCTACTGATTGTTGGAGATAAGCATCTATAACTACTGAAGTGAAGTTTGATACAAAATATCTAAGGATCTCAAAATCCTGGACAATTTCTTGATCAAATTTTGTTAAAAAAGGCTAACTTTTAAGTGAATTTGGATGCAAAATAGATTGGTCAATGACTAATATATTTGCCCAATTTTGGGATTTGCTTCTAAATAGGCTTTCCTCAAAATTTAAGTCAAATTCAATATCTTGTAAGGTTTCAAGCTTATTAGGAATGGATTTTTCTCTAGGGAGAGGATTATTACTTCCGTGGATTTTAGATGAACTGATCTATTTGACTAATCTATGTGAAATATCCTTAGCTCTTTTTTCAATCCTTTAAGGATCATCCACTATTTCAGGAGGTTTTGGATTAGGATGGGATCTTGTATAAGGTCTCTTAGAAGCTGGCTTTAAAAATCAAAACACACACTATAAAATGTAACTCACACCAATCTTTTGAATTTGGAATTACACACTTTATTTTACAAAAAATAAAAAAGATAGAAATCTCTATGAAATATTTATACAGTGATTTATTAACCAGTAATCTAATTTGAAATAAATTATGATTGATTTCAATTATTTCCCCAGTATGGTTGCCACTATGTTATCATTATGGAATTTACTAGAGATTGTGAGAACTAATCACATAGGCCAACATCAAACCAATTTTGGAAACTAGGATCTAGCCATGCCAGTTTCAGAGAGGACTCTCTCTATAAGATTTAACTTTTTTTGGAAAATTTCTTAGGCTAGTTATGATTGTACTTGGGTTTTGAGTTGAATTTTGGAAAATTCATTGTATTCAATGGAATAATGTCTATAGGGAAATGGAGTCAAAATATAACTAGATAGTTGCATCAAATTTTCATAAATTAAACACGGGGAAAGCTAAGAATATTTACTAAATATTTCATAATTTATAAATGGATTATGACATAAATATGCAAATATTCAGCAAAACTAAAGAGAAATTAAGAATTATTTAGTTTGGCCTTCAGTGGAAAACATTATGGTTGTAAACGCAGCCTGAATAAGGTACTCAACAATAAACCCTATTCATCACGCTTTCTGCTTTAGGAATTCAGATGATTATAATGAAAGATGACAGTGAAACATAATAACAGAAGAAAAACATCACCAATATTTAAGCCACGAGAATCCTGTGAATGGTCTGATTATTATGGATGCTCCAATGCTTTGAAAACCTTACAATACTCCAAAATACAAAAATAGTTCTGATCTCAGTCAATCGACCTTTGATACTTCCAAAACTAGAGTATTTATACAAAGTATTAAAATAATACAGTCTCTAACATACATGGTATTTTAGACATAAATTTGAACTTAAAAATCTAACTTATTACAAAATTATAGTCTCGGTGGAATGCGCTGTGAAAATGCAGGTGCTGATGTAGTGGGAACAGTTATGACGTGGACCACATTGTACTTTTGTTATCACCAAATTGATCTTTATTGGCTTATCATCAATCAACTCAACGTAACTCTTTCAAACCAATTCTAACTGAAGATTAGCCTCTTAAGTTTGAGAGGGCTCTCTCAAAGGGGGTTTATGATTTTGAATAAAGATAATACTAGATGGCTAACTCTATGAATTGTAACTTGGTTTTTGTATGATTGCAGGTTGAAAAATGAAGGCTTGCTACCATTGGGCTATGTAGTCAACATCAGTACTCTTAATGATAGTCTTTCTTCACATGGAAGCCAAGGCAGATAGAGGCGTTTAATCAAGATGATTCACACACAATATAAGGAAAACATAGTAATTTCACCCCTAAAGGAAGTCAGAGAATAATAGTATGAATTATGAGTAATTAGAGATAAAATCCACTGCAAGTGATTAGACATAAATATACATAACAACAACACATTAAACACCTCATAGGAATCTCAGGTCTGGAAGTAGAATGTCACTATATATTACTGATAATGGACAAAAAAATACAAGCAACAATTTGTTGCAATATTATCCAACACTTTACTATTCGATGTTTAGTCTATAAATAGATATTCTTTACAATGTAGATGATATTCCTAGCTGGATAATGTGCTATTGGGATGCTCAAAACTCTTCAAAAATCTCCTCACTATTTTAGGCAATTTCGTAGCGAGTTTTCGTAGCGTATGAAAACTTTCTTTTCCATCTATCTCTTTGACTCCTTTGTTGTTCCAAAACCTTTACTATGCCAAGACACCTTGAAAACAATCAATATCCCTCCATAATACTTGACAAAACTGGATTCTAAGGAAAAAATGCACCTACAGAAATTTTCGTAGCATTTTTCTGGCCTCAAGCCTGAGGTATGCTACGAAACTGTCCAAAAAACCAAAAGTTGTTGTTTTTATAACTGTATTGAAAAATTGTTCTATAGCTGGAAAATTTGGGTTCTCTGCATGTTATGAACCTCATCAAACATATTCCATCTCAATTTTTTATTCTTTTGGTATTTCTTCTTCATTCATAATCAGTTGGTTGATAGGCTCTTCCACTTGATATTTTAATGCTTTGTTTTTGGATTGTAAGTGCAAGTTTATCCTTTTGATGTGTTTGACCTCTTCTCTTAGTGGTTGAGTCCATTTCATCAACTTTCCTGTATTTTCCAAGGTTGTGAAACACTTGTGACTTGTTCTTCCCATATTTTCCTCGTTTGTTCAAATTGAACCTTGTCAGCTCTGTGTTTCTTTGCCTCCAACTTTAAAACTGATATCCCTTTACCTGCTTCCTTCAACTGCTCTTTGAGGGTTTATATTTCTGATTTTTCAATCATTTTCTCTTTGCCCTTTCTTTTCTTGATAACCAGTTCCTCCTTTGCTGGTGGAGACAACTCTATGATGCTTGTCAGCTGGACAGCTTCATTGATTTTCTTAGTCTCTTTTCTTTCCATGACATTCCTTACATGTCTGGTCATTGGCTTCCTTGGTTGAAATATGAAACCAGCATGATCACCTGCAAAATTTAGTTTTTTAGCAGTCTTACCTTTCTTCAGCTTTCTTCCTCCATCTTGAATGTTTTTAGCTTGCACAATGGGTGACTCTTCAATGTCAATTGCATGAAGGATATCCTCCAAATTTCCTTTAGCCAATGTTTAGCTTCTAGTGACTCTCTCGCTGCCTTGTTTTATGACTGTATGCTTCTGTTTTGCAGGTGCTACTTGAGGTGTTTAAGTCTCCTCCAAAGGTTCTGTTTCCATGTTCATTGGTTCTGCAGGAGTTGATTTATTTTCTTCTTCAACTTCTTCTACCACATCTGGTGATGAAGTGGTTCTAGGTTTGGAGGCTTTCTTTGGAGTGACCACATCAATTTCATAGCCACTCATGAACAAAAAGGAAATTCAATCTTTGTCTAACCTCCTCAATTCTTCTAACACTAACATCTTAATTAGACCATGATGAAAAAGACATGTCTCATTTCCCTTTGTCTTGATTTGAAACTTATCTGATATTTTCCTTAGACTTCTGTATAAATAGAAAGGCGAGTCAAGTGACCTCTTACCTAAAAAATGTAGAAGAAATATGAGATGATAGGAGTAGACCATGTGAAAATTTCCTTCACAAGTAAAGTACTTCTGAATGACCATCAACAGCTTTGCATAATTCTCCTTCATGAAAATCCTAGGGATACCATTTGTCAAATCAACTTCACTATGTTCTTGCTTGATAAACTCTTTTCAACCTGCATTGTGAATTTGATACATTTAAACCACCGTTCACCTCCTCTAGGAATTCCTATAGCTGATAATATGCTCTCTGGTGTCACTATAAGGTTCAAAATTCCAACCTTTGGTGTTTTTCTTGTGAAGCTGGTGGCAAAATCCTTTGAAACCTGTAAATGAAACTCATGCAACCTATAACAGAACTACAGGCATCCAGTCCTTATGAAAAACTCCATGGCATTAGGGTATTCATTGAGTAATTCATGTCCATGGGCTCATACCTATGACAATGGCCACCCTTATTTTTTTTCATTCTTGCATCCATGGATGCTTTATAGTCTTCACTGCCTCGCTTGCTGATGACACCTGCAAATTTAAAATTTGCTAGCAACCTGCTTGGCTCGATGAAGAAGCTCTCCAGAGATCGACTCACATGCAAGGATAAAGCACAATATGACAAAAGGCTAATTTAGGTAATATTTAATGGTTTAATTGACATCTCAAGCTTCAATCATGACACATACAAGCCAAAAAAGGTAATGATGACATCAAACACGGGTATGTATATTTGAATTTACCATAACAACCTTGAATGACCTCTACCTTACTACTCTAATCAGAAAATGACACCTCATACAACTCTAAGAAGCCATGTTAAAAAATGGATTTTTGTAGCGAAATTAGTTAAGCCTCTAACAGATTCGTTATGAAACTATTAGGTAGTTTCGTAGCGAAATCTGTTGTTTTCCTGTGTAAAACACTACAAAAATATGAAAAACTGACAGATGTACCCTTTTGATTTTGAATGCATGGGGAATGAAAACTGACACCATATATGATTGATTTGACTAAAATTGCATAAATGAAGGTGATCCTTAAACTTAAGATAGGCTTTAAAAATGCAAAGAAATTCCTATAACACATTAAAATGGCTTAGGAGACCTTATCCATTTGGTGAGTGACCTCTATGACCCTATCAAGAAATGTTTCACAACTTTATGAGTCACCATTTTGGTGATTCTGAAGACATATTTCCCAAATTTTTTGTGCAAATATTGAAGCTTAACTCTTGGAGGTAGCAGGAGCTCGGAATTTGTTCAAGGTTGCAACTACCTTGGTGACTCCATTTCAAATTTTCATGTTTAAAGGTGGCTTCGAGAATGAGATATACTAGGAGAAATCCATATCCTAACCGGCCTACAATTTTGGATAATCCAAACACAATTTCCAGAGGCATTCAAGGCAGCTCTTCAAAATGAGGTACTCCATCACACTCAAGAGCTTTGTCCTCTGAAATTGTAAGAAGTCATGAAGATAAGAAATTTTATGATAAAATTTAGGAATTTTTGTTTAGGTTTGAGAATGAAAATGAATTGACTGACATTTTTATAGACATGCAAAGAAAAGGTATTGATACCTTAGCCCTAGTAACCAAAAAAGAAAGAGAAGAATTCTGGGAGGCAGTTATGTCAGAGTTACTATTAGAGAGGGAATATTTTGATAAGTTGAAGGAATTAGACCCATTTGAATTCTTGCTAAGAAGAAAATCTAGTATTCCTTTACCTGACTGGAGCTCATTTGTAACTAGACTACAAAGACCAACTACACCACCTCCTAATAGCTCATCTTCTACTAATGTTGTTCGTAAAAATACCACAGTCCATGTTATCATGGCTGGAAATGTTCCACCTCCACCTCCTACCGCACCTACTAGATATGCTCCACTTGTTCTCCCAGTTGTTCTTAATACCCTCCCAAGTAAATACTCTGCTAGAATTAAAAAGTAGGGGAGTGATGAAGAAATTACAACTAAGGAACATGTAGACCAATTCAATGATTTCATAGATAGAGAAGAAGTAGACCATGAAGATGTCAAAATGAGACTATTTGCTCAAAGTTTCACTGGGGAGGTCAAAAAATGGTTTAAAGCCCTAGCTATAGGAATTTTTCATAATTGAAATCAATTTGAGGATAGTTTTTTGAGAAAATGGGGGAATAGAACAAACCTTGTGCAAGCCCTTACTGAATACAATAGCTTAAAAATATTTGTAGATGAAACTGTCCAAAATTTCTTGAAGATATTTAACAAAGTTTATGATTCTATACTTGCTCATCTTAAACCTCCACCAAGAGTTTCTCAATTGCACTATGCTGAGGCATTTGATTATGAAACTCTACTGCTTATTACTGACAGGGTAATGGTCTTCTTGAATCTTCTAATAAAATCATTATGAGAATTATCAAGAAGGTACTACAAGAAAACAAAATATCATGGCATCTGAAGTTGAAGTATGCTCTGTGGGTTGATAGAGTATGTACAAAAAGATCAATTGGTACTTCACCTTATGAATTAGTGTATGGAGCTGAAGCCATTTTTCCCACATCCTTGGCAGTGCCTGTAATGAAATTTTTGCTTGTATGTTTTTGTCCATTATCAATAATATACAGTGACATTCTACTTCCAGACCTGAGATTCTCATGAGATGTTTAATGTGTTGTTTTTATGTATCTTTATGTCTAATCACTTGTTGTGGATTTTGTCTCTAATTACTCAAAATTCATACTATTATGCTCTAACTTCTTTTAGGGGTGAAATTACTGTGTTTTCCTTATATTATGTTTGTGAATCATCTTGATTAAAGACCTCTATCTACCTCAGCTTCCATGTGAAGAAATATTGTCATTAAGAGTACTAGTGTTGACTCCATAGCCCAATGGTAGTAAGCCTTCATTTTTCAACCTGCAATCATACAAAAACCAAGTTATAATTCATAGAGTTATCCATCTAATATTATCTTTATTCAAAGTCATAAACCCCCTTTGAGAGATCCCTCTCAAATTGAAGAGGCTAATATTCAGTTAGAAGTGTTTTGAAAGAGTTACATTGAGTTGATTGATGAGCAGCCAATCAAGATGAATTTGGTGATAACAACTTCTGTGTTGGTAAAATCTGATGTATGAACGCCCTTTCTGCTCTTGCAGTTACAACACGATCATCTTTCCGCAAATGCCTTTGCTCGACTTTACCCTTGGTGACTTTTTGATACCCAAGCCTTTCTGACATGTTTAACACTTTTTCAAACAAAACAACGTAAAAACTCATATACCCAGACCTGAAAGTGTTTATATTTCATCTTGGAGCCACATCGCATCCACGCCAGCATCACACTTCACATGTTTTAAAGTTTATGATATGAGAAATGGAACCGGCAATGCGATGCTGTGTGAAGTGAGGAGGTGATGTGGCAGGTAAGGTGGGACCACCTGCAGCCTGCAGATCACAAACTTTAACATGAGCCAGCGGTGGTAAACTCTAAAATATGCGAAGTGCGAAGTGCAGGGAGAAGGAGGTGACGTGGCAGGTAAGGTGGGACTGATGCCTATCGCAAATTGCAACTCTTAAGGTTTTTTAATGAGTGTGGAGGTTAAATGCTAAAACATGCGAAGTGCGATATGTGATTGGGACCCACCCACATCGCGCATCTAAGACTTTAAAGTTTGGGTAAATGTGGTAAGCGCTAAAACCCGCGAAGTGTGATTTGCGCTGACTAAGGATGATGTGGCAGGATATAGATGGAGCGCACTACATCGGTGGACTAATAAAGTGGCGAAAGGTTTCTGTCATAAGGTAAGGTTTATGACGTTTCATATTATATATGATATATCTATATATTTCAAGCGCCCTGAAGTGGGGGGTGGAGCTGCTATGGTGGGGAAAACTATATCGCAACTTAAAAAAAATATGTTACGGCCGCTTAAAAGGTAAGTTATAAAATGTACGATGCAAAACGGTGTGGTTAAACAAGTAAAGTTGTGATCTTGTGATGTGATGGATATCACACATTGCAAGTTTCAAGGTTTTGAGGTGAAGTGCGAAAATTTCTAATCGCCAATCTGTGAAGTTTATATTTTGCGATGTGCGATGGATGGTGGGGAAAAGGGTGATGTGTCAGGGAGAAATGACCCCACTTTAATCACAATCGGGGAATCAGGAAGGCAGAGGTAAGTGAAAACAATGACATAGCAGTGAAAAAGGTAAAGTAGAAATATAAAGTGGAAAAGCGAAAAAGGGTAAGGCTAATTTGCATGCGGTGGGTAAATGGGTCCCATTTCGTCACATATCACATTTCGGAAGGTTTGTAGGAGACGGTAATTAATTGATTTTTGGATTTGGCTGATGCGAAAAAAAATTTGAGTGTGCAGTAATGAACCATATGGAAATATATGGAAATATATGAGAGGGGAATGAAATGTAAATAAAGGGAAATGAATGAAAAGAAAGTATGGTGGGGATATATTGCTATGGTTTAAAACTTTAGGATATGAGTTAATAATCATGATTTAAACCATACCAATTACTTTTTCCATAGGCGCATTTAGACTAACAGCCAATCAGATCCTTCAAAACAGAATGAAGCTTTCTTTTTCTTTCTTGCTTCCCTAACATTTTATTTTGCCTTCTTTATTTAGAGCATCTAACACCTAACATTTTATTGACTTGGATGCCTATAAAAATAATAATTTTCCTAACATTTTTAAATTTTTCATTATTTTTCATCCATATCCTACCTTATCATTTTGAAAATTATTTAACTACTTATGCTAACTTATAAATAATGTTACAACACCTTCCTTGGTTCAGTTTAAATTGTTGAACCAATTTTTATTTTCTACCTAACTAATTAATCTGTCAAGATTAAACAGTTTGAAAATTTATTTTTCACTACCTATTAACAAGCATATTAAACCTAATTCAATCATGCTTAAACTATATGATTGAATTTTATTGAACTATTGTGGCATTTAAAACAAATTGCACACAATTTGTTTTCATAAATATGCTAAACTAAGAGTAGTGACATTTGGAGGTGCAACACTTTCAGAATTTATTGTTTTTCTTATTTTTTATGGGGTTCACATCCTATATTTTTCTATTTATAACATATACCCTCTTTTGATTGTTTATGTTATCTCATTTTTTATTTTGAAAATTATTTGCAGATTAGAAATCATTTTACAAAGTAAATTTTACAAATAGAATAAACTCAGTCACCTTGAGATCCTATGAAATAGAGGACCCTAACACCCGCAAGGCCATCTTGGACTTCGTCTATAAAGGGAAAAGGGAAATGGTATTTCTTGGTGGCTTTATTAAGTTCTCAATAGTCAACATAGATTCTCTACTTCTCATTCTTCTTGGGGACTAGAACAAGAGGAGATACCCACTCACTGTCAGATATAGGATATATGAACCCTACATCCAATAGTTTTTGCACCTCTTCTTTGACTATGTCCTTCAAATTCGGGTTTATCCTTCTTTGGGGTTGTCTCACAAGCTTGCATCCTTCTTTGATGTAAATATGATGTCTTCACACTAAAGTATGCACCCCTTTCATGTCCTTCTAATCCCAAGAAAACGCTTCTAGATTCTCTTTCAAAAGTCGGCATAGATGCTTCTCTTCTTAATTCAAGAGGTTTGGGTTGATTTTCAGGGATCTGGATGGACCAAACTCAATAGCCTCAGTGGATTCAAAGTTTGACTCAACTGAGTGCACTTCCATCCAAGGTTTGATTTCAGACTCTTTGACTAAGGTTTCGAGAGGAATGTTAGTGGAAGACTAGTTTTGAATGGCATGGTCGATTCATCTTCATCAAGAATCCCCCCTCTAAGAATAGCATCTAAGGTACACATAGGGGAAATGTTATATAACTCATCTTCTTCATCCTCCAACCATATAGGGATATCATGATCAATGGAAGGCTGGGCTAGACGATATAACACTAGTTGTTTAGAAAAATGCCCATTTTTTATAGTCATGTTTCTGGTTCGACAACTATATAAGTGTCTGCAATGGATAACCAAGGTCTCCCTAAGATGAGGGGATAACCATTAAACTTGGTTTTTGGTTGTAGGACTAGGAAATATGTAGGATATTCCCAATATTCAATGGAAACCATAACATCCTCAGCAATTCTTTCCGAGGTTACTGTGGACAGATCTGCAAGTTATAAAATTGTTGTGGTTTTCCTCAAAGTCCCTTCGAGATTAAGTTTCAACATAGTTTCCTTGGTCATGACATTGATGGAAACAATTAGATCAATCAGAGTGTTGGGGACTATAACTACATTTACATGCACATCAACAATTGGACTACCAGGGTCCATGTACTTTGGAAATATCACCTTCCCCAGCATTAGGTCAGATAGTTTTCCAACCACATTGATGGTGGGGGTATCTCTCTTCCTTCTCCCAGGTTTTTTAAAGAAATTTTCTTTGATGAGTCTATTGTAGATAGGGACATTCTTAATGCTTGGAGAAGTGGTATCTCTACACACAAATTTTCCAATTCTCCCAGGAGTTCAGCATCCTTTGGGGTGTGATGACTAGGGTGGATCAAGCGCTCAGGAAAAGGAGGTTGTTGGATCTGAATGTTACCTTCTTAATTTTCCTCCTCAACCTCTATAGGTGGAGATGGAGGATTTTTTTCTAGGAGTACCCTTCCCAACCTGATATTAACATCTTGCATCTCCACAGCATAAGCTAGATAGGATGTTTCTCCATTGGGAGCCTGTTGTGCCTGTCTATTATTCAGTTTCAGATTGGGTTGTGCAGATATAGGTAGCCTAGGTGGAGTAGCATGAGTAAGCTGAGGTTGAGGTTTGAGTGGAGGCATTAGAGTAGGTGGTTGATTTTGTTGAGGCCTCCATCCTTGGGATGGAATGTTTCACTGAGGTTGTTGTGGAACATACTGTTGAAATGGTTGGTTTACTAGCTGAGGATGATATGAAGGGTTTTAAGGCCACTATAGGAGGTGTAGACCAGGATGGAGGAGTGGGGGTGTACCAATATTGCATGGGTGCACTCTGATTGTTGTGATATTAAGAGTAAGGTGCACCTTGCATACCTTGTTGATATGACATAGGGCCTTGAGGCCTTCTTTGGTTAATGAAACAGAGTTGCTCTGGCATTGCTTCCCCACCTTGATATAAAACTTTAAGTCCAGGTAAGGAGGGACACTTTTCTATGGCATGATTCTCCTCACAGACTAAGAAAACCTCTATGACATTCAATGGACATTCATTTCTTGGGTGCTTCCTGGTACATCTAGGACAGAATATGGCCAAGGCTCTCTCTACTTCCTCTTGCTTCCTTTTGACCTACAATGTGTCCATTTGCAAAGAAAAGGTATGCAGCATGTCACTATTAAAGTCCTCTAGCATGTTTCCAATCTCATGTTTTATGATGGTGGAAGAGGGAGGGGTATTAGATGTACTTTGGCTAGCTCTACCCTTCTTCCTAAACACCATAGAATGGTTCCGAAAGACAGTTTTGATTGCTTCATAGGTTTGTTGGTAGATATCTCCTCCCGATAGCATATTTAGGGTTTCTATCATCTCTTCTCTAATCCCTTGAATAATTACAAGTTTGAGTGAGCCAGGATCAAGAGTATAATTCTCTCTCTTATAGTTCAATTGAAACCTCTCTTCATAGTCCTCTAAGGATTAATCCGGCCCTAGATTCATCCTAAAGATCTCATCCTTCATTTCCTTGGACGTACAATAGTATTTATATTTTCTATTGAAGGTCTCTTCCATCTGTGCCCAGGTAGTGATGCTATCGCTAGGCAGACGCATGAACCAGCGCAAGGTTGCATCCTTAAGGGTGGATGGGAATAGTTTCAACTTCTGATCATCATAGGTGTAGTCATAAGTCTTACAAAAAACAACAAATTCAAACATGAATGTATCATGGTCCTCAGAGGAAAGTCCATGAAAGTGTGGGAGAGATGAGGGGATAATTTTTTCATCTTAGTTTCCCCATCTGCCTCTCTTATGGGAAATTTTATCTAGATCCCAGCCATGGTTAAGACAAGTGAAGAAAGTCCCTCAGTTGAAACAAGGTCTTCTTCTTCTTCCACATTAGGATCCTCAAAGTATTCAGAAGCCTCTCCTATATGGGGTTAAATCTCACTGCCATTGAAGAAGAGTGAAGGGTGGCTAGGAGGTGATGTGGGGGTTTTAAGTAAGATTTGTATTTGAGTATTCCTAATCCTACGAGGCATCAAAGTCAATTTTTTTTAATATTTTTTCAATATTTCTGAAATGAAATGAAAATAAAGGAAAGTAGAAAAGAATTCTAAAACAAAATCAAAATATCTACTAGACACCTCCCAGGCAATGACGCCAAAAAGTGGTGAGCCCTAGTATTGCACCAAGAGTATTGCAACTCCCAGGGGTTTCCCTACTTTACTTTATCAACCTGGGGTTCATACAAACTTGGATGTGACAATGCTATATACATAACAGATGCATTATGTTCATGTCATATTCTTATGCTTTATGAAAGGGTGCTATTTCTTAAACTATGATAAAAACCAAAAAGCAAATTGCTGGAAGGAGATGACAGAAAGGAAACTACTTAGTTTTCAGAAAGGAAACTACTTTAAACCACATTGAACCTGGCCAATCAAATAAACACACCCTACTCTATCTATCATGCTCCTATATATGCAGTTATTCATGACCTAATTCTATTTTGAAGAGGTGTTTCTTGTAGTTTGGAGGAAAAAGGGCTAAAGAGGCTAATGGAGGGCTTAAACACATGTCACAAGGCTTTGAGGTGGAAAGAGTGGGTTTAGACCTTATTAAAGCTTATAACATGGCACAAAAATGCTTTGGAGTGGAATAATTTGAAAAGTACAACGGCAGAGATGCGATGGAGCAAAAGTTGCAATATGAGATATGCGATATCGCAATCGCAATATCACAAAGTTGGACAAAAAGCGATAGTGCAGTTGGGAGGAAGGCGTGACGTGCGATATGCAATGGGAAAGAATTGTGAAATGCAAAATAAGATAAGTCAGATGACGTGGCAGTAGGACAGGTGGCAGAGCACTTTTATCATATCGCAATCGGCGGAAAGGAGTGGTAAGTGTTAAAGGAAATAAACTAAACAATGTGAAGTGCGAAATGCAACGGGGATAAACATTGTGATTTGTGATGTTGTAAAAGTTTCGAAATGTGAAATGTGATATCGCAGTTCAAAATATCGCAAAGTTTGAAGGGTAGCAGAAATGTTTTCCAGGAAAACTTGCGAAGTGCGAAATGCACTTGGTGATGTGGTGGTGAGACCGACGGCGGAGTGCGATCGCAATGTCGCAATTAGCGTTTGGAAGCAATAAATATTAAGGAAAAAGGGAAAAAGGTGCAAAGTGTGAAGTGTGATTGTGAAAAGGGAAAAGGTTGCGATTTGCAATATCTGATATCACAATATCGCAATCAGCAAAAATAACAGTAAGTCTCAAAAGGAACCAAATGAAAATTGTGATCTACGATGAGTGAGGTACGATCACGAGAATTTAGAGGAGGAAAGGTGAAGGTAAAATTTGATGGTTTTTCAATTATTTTTGCGTTAAAATGATTAAGGAAACTGTAACCAATAGAAACAAAGTAATAAGGCAGACTGAAGGGTTTAAGTGATTTTAGGGGGAAAATGGTGGGTGTAGCAATTAAAATAAGCGGAAAAAAAGAGGGAATGGAGGTTGTAACAGTAATGCTCAGGTTGTGAGTACAGATATGGAAAATTAAGTGGGAAAAAACCACGGAGATGCTCTGGGGCTTTATAATTCCTTCAAACAACTCTATTGTTCTATGCACAAAAAATAAGCAAATGCGTGAAAATGCAATACAAAAAGGAAGACTGAAAATGGTAATGAAACTCTTCTTTTAATCTCAGAAATAGTGAACAAAAATCAGTTTTTGGGTATGTGGGAAGGTTCGCCCTCTTGAATCCCTATTGACAGAGATGAGAAGGGGGTCTTGATTCACAATTTTTTGGCTTTCCTTTATTCTATTACTTTCATAAGCAAATGAAAAACTACAATAGAAATAAATAGCAATGAAACTATCAGAATTAGAACGAATTGAATGACAGAAAGTAGAGAAAAAATACAGCAGAGAGGTTGATGCACATGGATTGGGCCCTAAACCATGAGCCTAGCTCTCTAAAACTTAAATCAGTAAAATGAAATCAGTCTGATCATTTCATAAAAGAATAACCTCATACAATTTTTAAAGTTTGATCACTGAGTAAAATAATAAAAATCTCAACAACTTGCAACAAAATTCCAACTAGAATCGACCACTGCCTAGCTCTATCTCTACTCTATTTATTCTACATGGCAACTACCAACAGCTCCCTCGAAAATGGTGATTGAATCCACTTGACTCCAAGTAAACAAAGATTGAGTGCACTCCTATTTGACTTGCTTGGCTCCCTCTGGAATTCGAATTGCTAGATAGAATCCTTGGTGATCCTTCAGCCAGGGATAATTTTAAGGATGGAAAATTATCCTGAAGTTTAAAAAATTGGCGAATCTCGCTAGTCCCTAATATGAAAATTATAAAATGTTTATTGATGTATTTGTAAAATTATTCAAATTTATAATGATATTATATATATTTTCTATATAATGTTGGCAATTTTTAATATAAAATAATTTTATATTGTAAAAGTTGGGCGAATATTTTTTATAAAAAAATGGAAATTGGCGAATGTTTTTTTTGGAAAAACCATGGAAAATTAGCCCACCTACGAATATTAGCCCCTAAAATTTTCCATGCCTTCAGCTACCTTTGGAATTTGAATTGCTGGAGAGAATATTTGGGATCCTTCGACTTCCTTTGAGAGTTAAGGATGGTGGACAATCCTCCTATAATTTCCATTTGTTGTCTCCTCCAAGTCTTTATGATAAAATCCTTATTAAAATTCTAATAATTCATGATTTTATACACTCAACCTCATATTAGGCACTCAGAGTATGTTAGCCTTCATCACCACCTATACTAGAATCATAAAACCAAATAATAATAAAAATGCAAGAAAAATAGATCTAATAAGGAAAAAATGTGACCATTAACCCCTCCAAATATGTCTAATGATGGAGCTCATCAGCTATCATTTCTGAAACCTCAAACCTTAGTGAAAATATTGGCATGAAAGAGTTGATGATATTATAGTAATGATAATTCATATATGTCAGTGGTTTCAGTGTTTCTTTGGCCAGTGTAAAATTGTAAGAAGTGTCTCTATATGTGAATGCTTTCCTTATGTTCATTTTCTTTCCACTATATTGTTATTTTTCTTTCTATATAATTGAACCATAATGTTATAATCATGTGGTGTCACTCCATTATCATTATTATTATTATTATGTGTTTAACAACAAGACAATTCTAATAAACAAAATCACAATGCAAAAAAGAACACCAGAAATTGGCTCCATGTTAGGGGAAAACCCCCACATAGGGGAAAACCCAGAAACTTCTCTTCTTCTAGAAATTCAAGGAATACTTTTAATACCTTTGATCAAGACAACTCCCCAAGTGAAAGACCAGCCACCCAAACAATATTTCTTCTTTATTTAACTCATTTTTTCCCTCTTCTTTGGCTCGAAATCTAAACATTTATAGCTTCCTTACCAAGTATGTGAGCTTTCCAAACAAAGAATTAATTCCCAAGTAAAACAAACAGACTTTTCTTCCTTTTCTTGTTATCCTTATCCTATTTTGCACTTTGAATTTTTTTGAGACTTATTAAAGAGTTTGAATTTATTATCTATCTCTAATGAGGTCAAATACCTCTCTTTTATATCGTTTTTTAGTGAGGTCCAAGGGCCTCTAGACGTGGGTCTGACTTGATGGGTTGGCCAACACATCAATTCGTAGCTTCTAGATTTCATTTCTACATTTAAAATATTTCTTTTACATCAATTCAAGAGCCATTTATGGAAATTTACATTGTGGCCTTGACTTTGACCTTGTCACAACCATAGCGTACACAAATGGGAGATAAACCTAAGAAAAAACAATCAATAGGAAAGAAACTAATTCTTAAATAAATAATTTTCTTTTGCAAAAAAAAAAAAAAAATTCTTTTTCTTTTTGCAAGTACATTGATTACATCAAGTCATGGTACATAGACAATTATGAAGACCTGAGACGAGTAAGTATTCACTGATTATTCCTAACATTCCCACTCATGGATTTGGCATTCTACATCCACCATAATTTGAGCTTAATAATAGTCATGAGACCTCTCATGTGGCACTTAATGTGGATTTGTTTGTTTTTATGGGTGTCCATAACATGGCATGTAGCACTATCCCCATTGAAGGTGGGTCAAACTCTATGTTTGGCACTCTTCATCCTTTCCCTCTATTGGAGTGAGATTTATGATTGAGGAGCATAGAGCTTCATTACATGTTCCAAAACCAAGACACAATAGTCATTGGTATAGGAAAAGGATCGTCAAATCCCATGAGAATAGTATTACTCTTGTGGTAATAAAGGACATTTCTCTTTATCAAGTTGAGGAATTTCTCAAAAAGACATTAGTCAGTAAGTTCTTCAATTGTTGTGTTAATAGAGGTCATTTTTATTTTTGTATGTAATAATTTGGGTTTCATTTTCTCATGTGTAGTGCCATTACTCATTTCATGTTGAGAGGATGACATGGTTTTATCCTTTGGTATGAGGAGGGAGCATGGAATGTATTGTCCCAAACATGATTATTAATAAACCATTGCTTTCTTGGGATTATTCTATGGCACCCTTTGTTTGAAGTGTGGATATGTATAAATCGTATAATGTTTTGATTTGGGTAAAATTTCCCAATATCCCACTTGAAATTTGGAATAAAGTAGGTATTGAAGACAATAGGATATGAAATTATTATAGGTGATAATGGGTATGCCAAGAGAATAAATTTTGGTTGATGGCCCATATTCTAGGTTATATCAATGCTAGGTAAGGTTTATATGAATAAATACAAAATGTTACTGGTGATATTTCCTATACTCATATTCTTAACTATATGGATGTGTCATTTTTTATTCTAGATGCCATGTAGTGGTCCACTTAATGGTGGATTGTTCTCGATTTTCATTTACTTAACACCATGGGGTGGGTATTTGTAATGGAGAAGTTTGTCCCAGGGACATGAATGACGATAATTCACCCACAATAGTTCTATTTGTGGATAGTGGACATCTCGTTATTGATCTAGTCAAGGACATGGCTCTTGTGACTCATCCTATGAAAATGTTTATTGTGATGCAACTAGAGGGATGAGTTCCATACGGTTAAATGTAGATAACTTTCTTCTAATTCACTTGTACTATTATAATGTTCTTGTGGTTTCATCAAGATATTTCTCAACATCCCTTATGACACTTGCTAATAGTTTCTCTCATTTGATGGAGTGTTATAGGACGTTCAACCAAATAGGTATTTTTCAGATATATCTTCCTCGAGTGATGAAAGCTATGGTAGGATAGAAGAAATTGAGAAAACATCTGCTATGCCGTCTATTGGCGAAGATGAAATAGAGGTGAAAATATTAGAATAAAATTACATAGACGCATGAATTTTTTTCTCGCTAAGGGGGTTATGTTCTTATGATAATGAGAGAATAGATGACATCGAGGTTCCCTCCAGGTACACACATCTTGTGAAATAATAGGAAACCAAGGATCTTCTTGAAATAAACATCGATTTTTCTATCAATGAAAGGATATACCACATTTCCCCATCTTCATTACATGGCTTGGGGTTATTTTCCATGGATGGCATAAAGGTATGTTATAGAGGATTATCTGAATTGATGGAGTATGTCAAACCCTGTTACAACTACAATGATTAGGTACGACTAGTCGAATATACTAAAAGTATGTTAAGATATGGATTGGTCGCAAATTGTATACAACTAAAAGACAATGATGAAAATAAAGGTGTAACTATGTATATTTATGGAAGGCCAAAAGCAGTAGGGAATATTGCAAGGTTTATGAATAGTATATTTCCCTTTACCACAAATAATAAAACCAATTGCATATTTGTGGGACATGAAGTAAACCATGTATTTTTATGTGTCATTAAATCAATAACTGTAGGGGAAGAGTTTCTCATTGATTACAATTTGAATAGAATAAATTCAAGTATTGGTATTATGGGGGAGGTATGTATTCAATTTTACCCCAATTGTAAGCAATTCCTATTGTATGTTATGATTCTCATTTACTACATGAAGTTTCTATATAAATTTAGACATATGTCAATAGTGGTTTTATTATTAATATAATGATGATTAATTTTGGATGAATTGAAAATTAGACTTATTTGATAAACATGGTGATGAGGGGAAGGAACCAGCCTTAGATAATTCCACAAATGCTTGTGAAGAAGAGGTTATTGATAATGCAATTTTTTTGTCCGACGATTCAATGCAAGCAAAAAGGAAGATTAAATTCAAAGAAACCAAGGAACTTAATTCTTTAGTTCTGATTGAGCCTCGGAAATATGAGGTAAAAGGAGAAATAAAAAAAAATTTGCAACGAATTCGTCAATATGGGGTGAGCAACTCATTTAACTATCCCAATTATTTTATTATGATTTAGTTATATCATCCTTTATAAAAATATCTTTATTTTACAGGATTGTTTGGAAGATTTAGATGTGCATGCTACGACTATGGATTGGATCAACGTTCGTAGAAGTTTCAATGCTCCACATGTGAGTGAGTCATCGGTCATTGAGACTGGAACAATCAGTAAACCACCCATAGTATGATTTTCACCCCCTGAATAACGTGTGTCAGGATCTACAAATGATGTTGTGGATGCATAGCATGATACACTTACACAATTTGAAATTATTTTTCCTAGACATTCACGTGTTACTAGCACGAGATCACTATCGACCACATTTTTGGTATATTATGACAATGTCCCTATGAAAATAAAGAAACTTCCAAGTATTTAAGAAGTGCTTTAAATATTAAGTACATTCAAAATGAAATTAGTGAAAAGCCGTGATTATTTTAAATGAATGATAATATCATTTTGCAAGAAACGATGTATTTTATAGGCATTCGTATGACATAACCTTGTAAATATTTGGTCTAACGATTCGCACAAACTAGAAATTCCAAAGTTCTAAGTTAAAAGAGGAACTTATTAACAGGACATTTCTCCTATTCGGTGACAGAACCTTCAACAAATCTGGAGTTACCTAAAATGCAGGACTACATTTAATATATTTTCGGGACCAATATAGGTCTCAATTGGAAAGGGGTAGGTCGCATGAATGCCCTCCATCAATTCTAGAGATGGAGTGGAGAGCACTCGTGGCAAATGCACATTAGAAGACACTTTGAAAAGCAATGAAGACTCCACCTAGACTAGAAAGGTATGAGGCACATTTAATAATGTAATTATGATGGTTTATCATCATTGTGAAATCTAATTAAACTTTTCATTGTTTTAAATGTAGGCTCCTAAATACTTCTAAAGCCACATAGGCTAGAATAGACAAACATGGGCAACATCATCTTAGCCTGGGTGGTTACTCTAAACTGGCCACAAAAATTGTAAGTATATAAAAATAATAATTTTCATCTGAATTATAAATTGTTAAAAAATTTAATTTAATATCACAGAAGAATAAAAATTCATGTTCTAATGCAAAATTGCAGGGGAAACAATTCAAAGAGACTCCCATGAATGAATACCTACAACTTGATTTCAATTACGGCTATCAAGCCATGGTTGAACGAAGGAAAAACTTGGAATATTCACAGTCTTCCAACATCGAACATAACACTTAGGCAACTAAAAGCAACGAATCAAATTTATAAATATTTACTTGTAAAATATATTGGTTATTGTTTTATGGCCATAAAGTAATGTGCTTGATTGTAAAAAGTAGGCAAGCAATGTATATACAACACATGAGCCTACTAACAGTGGAGTGCCTAATCTTGAGACTGATGTTCAACTCGGTATTGGAGGTATTTCATGTGTTATAAAAAAATTGCAGTATGGAATACAATTAAAAATATTTAAATGAAAATGGTGTATTAATTATAACCTTTCTTGTTTCTACACCAAAGCATATACATGATGTGGCCAGAGAAGAGGAGGAACATATGGCCACATATGAAAGTATTTTGCTTCCCTCCACTACTAAAACTAGTAAATAAAACTATAATACTCTTTTTATTAATAAAACATTTGTAAACCCCGGATGTGGGTGCCTCGTTGCAAGATTTTGGGCCACTTGGGCACCATGTGGTAGGGCACCTGTCAGCCCCATGTGCCTGCACATGGACGCCTACCGCTGATAAATTTCAAAGCATGCCAACCATAACTACATTCTCTGCCAGCTTTTTCAAGATTTCCTTCCATTGCAGAGTATTAACGACTCTTCGTCCTGCCACAATGGCTATTAATTCGGCCCGCCATGCACCTCAGGCCTCCATTTATCTCTCCGTCTAGCTCTTTGTGTTTTCCTCCTGCATTTCTTTTTCATCCCTCGACTCTTGGCCCTGCTCAGTCTTGGTGTAGCTATCCCTCGATGAATTTTGGTTGTGGGAGCTCCTCTCCTACTCCGAAGAGTGCTCCCTCCCTGTCTTGCGCCTCTTCTCCTTCGCTCGTCATGCCAAGGCACCAAAGAATGTGTTGTTGATGTGCTGGTGGGTGCAACCTCCCCTCTATACCTCCTATGTCAATGGCCATGGTAAGGTAATTTAACCTCTCTATGGTTTGGGAAGATTCGAGCAAGCTCGACCCTATCAACCTCTCTGCTCAATCGTCCCTTCACCTCCCTATCTCCCTGCCTGAATCCTCGAGTATTCGTCCCAATAAATGCTCGCATAAGTCCACCCTTTAGTCCGAGCTGGTTATCATTCCCCACAAGATGAAAGCCTTGCCTGTGTAGAGCGCTTCCAGCAGTAGCAATTTCACTATCAGTGGCTCGGGTTACAGGAAGGTTCTAGCAGCAACTATTCTAGCTGGTTGGAGGTGGCTGCAAGGAGGTTCTAGTAGCCACCTCCAACCAGCCAGATGCTCAGGTGTTACCTCTATATCCGGCTTTTGCCCATGCGCCGAGCAAGGAGGATGATGAGTCTTTTTATGTTTGTAGGATTGTGGAAGATGATCCCAACCCTCCAAATAATAATGACGGTCTACCTTAATTCCAATTTCTCAGTGCTCTTCTCTCACTCTAGTTATCTCATGGTGTTCCCTAGTTTAAATTTTTTTTGGAACCTTTCTCTGTTATGTTTCAGTTTTAGTTTCAAAACTTTTATGCTGGTTTACCATCCTGGGCAGCTCTTAATTTTTGCTACTTGTGGACTGGTTTCCTCATATGGGGAAGTCCTGATTTTGTTATTAAACCCTTGACACTTCCCTCTAGAATTGGCATGCCAAATATGGAGGACGAGCATTGTAATTTTTTTGTGAATAGAAGTAGACTAATTTAGAAAAATAAAACATTTTTAATAATAATAAACATAAATATGAATTTACCATTTCTTTCTTATTGCAGTTGACGCTTGACCCCACTTGCAGCAACATAGTCATATGATTAGGTCAGCAACAAGACATATTATTCCATAGATCACAACAGATGAAGGGGGTCAAGATCAAGACACCCTGGCTAATTACATGTTAAGAAAGAGAAAGAAAGTTAATAAAAAATGACTGAACGTGTTGATTTAGAGCCCATTTTTTTTAGTACCACATTTTTTACTAAGAGGTTGAATGCCTCATGGCATGTGCAAATGTAACTTTATACTATCTTAATAAAAAGTTTAGATTTTTATGTTGCAAAAAAATAGAATGATTTTGTTTCATATTATGTAAACATAATTTTTGTGATACAAGGAAGGTGTAGAATACCATATATTTTATAAATTTGTGGTATAAGTTAATTAACCCCGCTACAGACAAGAAGAGCCTATAATCAGATTCATGTGTTAAAATAAGCCCTTAGACAATTTTTTCACATGATAAGTCAATCATATACTTATTTGTATACCTATCCCACTCCACTATACACTACAACACACCTAATTTAAATGCTAACTTCTCGTGCTTGAATTCCTAATCACAAGAATTTGTGATTATAGTGACAATTTAAGTACATATGTGTGTAATTTCCATGGTGGGATGTATGAATTATCATCCCCAAATTTATCGTCAATGGTTATAACAACCTTGAATGGGTTAGCACTGGTTTGTCATCATCATCTGAAAATGAGTCCCCGACATATGAAAATTTGACATGTCTGTGATCATCACTTCACACTATCTCATGGATGACCCTTTCTACAAATTATATGCATGAATTTATGGAAGGTCGTCCCCTCTGCCTATGCTATGATTGAATGTCACAACAAGTGAATAAAGGACAATTGACGGATCTTTGTTGACATGATCCCCTACTTATAAATTTTACTTTTTCAACATGTTCTCAAAATTAATCATAGGCTAGCTAGAGGGGATGTTCTGCTAGAAATTCATGCATATAATTTGTAAAAGGTTTAATCTATGAGACAATGTGAAGTGATGATGACAAACATGGTAATTTTTCATATGTTGGGTCAGTTTGAGATGGTTGTGACATACAAGTGCTAGCCCTTTCAAGGTTATATATTGATGGGCAATGTGCAGAGGACAATTCATACATCCCATCACGGAAATTAGATTCATGTGTACTTAAATTTGAATCATAATCACAAAATATTGTGAATTTAAAACTAATATATGTTAGAATATTTTTAGACTAATAGATATTAGAAAATGAAACCAATATATAGATTAGTTACAATAAATATAGTAGAAACTAATATAACAACCATTCCAACAATGTCAACTAGTCTATATTGAGACTAATCTCGATGCTTCATGGGATGGTGTGTCAAATCGTATCATGATTCATCCCAATAATAATTGAATTTCATAATATATCTCTGAGCTTCAATTTAAATTTTGACAATTTATAAGACTTGTAGCCTTCCATTATTTTCATAGCTCTCTAGCTTCAAGTGGTACACTAAGTCTAGGTTAATTAGTATACATTTAATGAAGGTGGTTTATTGTCCTCAATCCATATTCAAAATATCTTGCAAACATTCTGTCATAGGTATGGGCTCCTGTAGGTTATATATATTCTATATTTTCTTAGTTTGATAAATATTAGAAATCTCATGCTCATAACACACACACACACACACACAAATACACATATGCCAATATTTATCCAATATTAATCATTAATATATATGCATCAAACATAGGCCTTGGATTATATAGTCTTGTTCAAACTTCAAATCTTATATATGTATGTGAAAGACCGATTTTTCATATTCAAGTATGGTGACTGTAGTTTTTGGACTAGGTTTCATCTTTTAACAAGGTGTTTTCAAAATTAATTTGGATACCTTGTTCAGAAAGTGAATTTAAGTCTTTAATCATGATCATTATTTGTTTATGTATTTTTGAAATGGTGAAACAATTCATATGGCTAGTTTCAAAAACAATGCTCATGCACGTCACGTGGATGAGACCTAATCTATTGAAGGATAAATATGCAATTAATAATTCTCCAATGCTATTAAATTTCTCATTTTAAGCATCTAAAAATATCACCGACTATACACTCACCTAAATATTTTATACAAAGCCCTCTAATCTATTCCCCTAAACCCCTAATTATTTAGTGTCTGTGATTAATGAATCAATGAATGCATGCTATATGTTGATGAATAATTGTTATATCTCTCTTTATGTACATGAATTTGTTTCATATTATGAAAACATATTTTTTATAATAAAATTTATTAAGATGAAATATTTTGTGGATTTAAGAATGACTGAATGAAATTTATATGTTAATGAATAATTTCTATGTCACTTTACATACATGACATTGTTTCATATTATGTAAACATATTTCTTATGATAAAATTTATTGAGATGAAATATTTTGTGGATTTTGTAGGTTTTAAACCTGTACAGAAATTATCTTCAAACGAACTCTTAAAACACAAAATAAATAATAGCAATAGCATAAAACATAAAACATATATACACAGATATTTTCCTCCGGATCCCAAAACCGAGACTACCAACTTGATTTTTCATTATACTTCTTTTAATGTTACAATACATATATATACATGTTGAAGCATTCATAAACCCCAATTCATTAACCCTATATTAGAATATAATTGTAGTTCCCTTGACAGGATATTCAAAATTTCATGGACAGAAAACCATCATGCCCAAAACCATGCGTTAAACCCATGCACAAAACCATAGGTAAGTCCACCCACCTAATATAGCACATGGGGCTAGTCATGGAAAGAATATAAAATACACCCAATAGATTCACGAATGAATGATTTTTTTCTTTTTTTATGTATCTTAATGCCTTGATTTCAACTATTTCCTATATAATATATAGATTGGGTACTGGGGAATTGAGAGTGATGTGGGGGGGGGGGTATGAGAACTTCCACCTTCACGAGGTTGACCTTGTTCAATAGATAATAAGCTAAGATTTGGATAATCTTGGAGAAAAACATCTTCAAGCCAATGAATCAACAACAAATTCAATGTTGACTTCATTGTTGCTTCGTCGAGTGGGGGGAGGTTTTCTCAACCAATTTTAAACTACTCCAAAAAAAATAATAGTGAAACCAGGAGGATCTCATTTAGGTATTCATATTATCTATATTATAATCTCCATATTAGAATTATTTTGTTTGATATTGTCCATATTAGAATCTCCATACTTCCTTTGTTGTCCTCTTCTTGGAAAATACAACATTCAAAAATTGTAGCATCTCCACAATCCATTAGTGATTCATGTTTAAAAAAAATGACAAACGTGAACAAAACCTAGAACCAAGCTTCAAAAATTTAAAAAAATAAACAATTACCACAATATCAAAATGGAAAAGTAGAATTCTGCAAATATTTCTCAAACAAAGTGTCAATATTGATCAAGAGACCCAATATTGCCTCTCGTCTTCACTAGTAGTGTTTGGGGCGTCTATGAATTCCAAACATCCCCCTCCATAGATTCAATATACGTTGTTGGTTAATATGGGAGGCAATATTGGTTTTATTGACTATTATTGACGCTTTTTATGAGAAGTATCTACAAAATTACACTTTTATGTTTTGATATTGTGGTAGTTTTTTCCTTCTTTAAATTACAATGTAGACTAGTGCTCGAGGTAAAGAAACCTATCATGTTATTTTTAATAATGAATAATAACAAAAAAAGTCAATTTAATATTTCTATTTTGGTACAACTTATGATCCACCCCTCTTGTGGTAGCCTCGACAACGTCATGAGTATATGACCAAGCCATCAAAAATAAAGAAAAATATAAATAAATTATTGTAATAGTTATATCATTAGAAACATCACGTACCTTATTATGAAAACATATTTTTTATGATAAAAAAAATTTCAGATGAAGTATTTTGTGTCTATGATTAATGAATAAATGAATTTTATATGTCTCTTTACATACATGGTGTTGTTTCATATTATGTAAACATATTTTTTATAATAAAATTTATTGAGATGAAATATTTTTTTGGATTTACGAATGAATCAATAAATGGATGGATGAATATTTTTTGTGCTGTTTTATTATGTATCTTAATGTCTTCCTTTCAACTATTTCCTATAGAATAGATAGATTGGGTACTGGTGAATTGAGAGTGATGTGAGAGGGTCGAGGGGGGAGGGGCCATGATAGCTTCCACCTTTACATGATTGGCCCTATTCAGTAAAGAATAAATTAGGATTTGGATAATCTTGGAGAAAAACACGTCAATCCAATAGAGCAACAACACATTCAATGTTGACTTTGTTGCTACTTCGTCGAGTGGAGGGAGGTTTGTTCTAAGATTTAACTACACCAACAATTTATTCTCGAAACCAAGAGGAGATCATTTAGGTATTCATGCACACAAGTATTTTTAATTCTTATTTATTCAAGCATTTAATTTTAATATTTGGTCAAATTTATCTAGGCTTTCCTCATTGGTCTCTTGAATATGTATAGGACAACTAGTTTCAATTCGTATGTTGAAGTGGAATAACTATCTAAAGAAAAGAGCTCAAAATGGTAAGATTTAAGTGAGACAACATTTTTTTTTTTTTTTTGTTGGAACAGGGTCTCCTACAAGCTGCGAAACTAGTCTGATTTTGTATATTTTTTATTATATTTAGTCTAGCACAGGGGTTTTGGGGTGGGTCAAAGCCTAGAAAGCATTGTAATGGGTCAAAGGGTAGACCTAGAGTCCGCAAACCATGGTTTGCGGACCATAAGAAAGATTAGGATAGATTGTTATAAATAGAGGGGCGTTTTAAATTATGAGAGAAGATGATGAGATATTGATGTGAATTGTGGCTTAGTAGATCTATTTGGGTTTTGGGGGAAAGGAATTCTGTTGGCTATGTGCACGGAGATCCCAAGTCCTGCTGTGTGCGGACCCTGCTGCTATGTGCGCAGGTCGGGTTTGGGTATTTTAAGAAGGAACTGAAGGATTAATGAATGAGAAAGGTTGTTGCGTAGCTAAATATATTTGTATTGTTGATGCGAATCTTTGATAGCTGTTGTGTTATGCATATTCTGTGTTAAGTTGCGAAAGTACTATGTTAAGTGTTTCTTCTGCATCTGGGTCTGTTCTGTTATGTTTTGTGCAAAGAATAATTGTAATGCTACACTATTTTTTTATAAGTATATGATTTGTTGAGTAAAGTAAGTATATTTGACCTTGCGCACGTGGATGCGAAGGAGATCTATAGATCTAGTACTGAGATAGGCAATCTGTTCATTATAAATTTGGACGCAGCTCTGCTTGGCTTACCTATCCTCTCTCAGGGTGTAGAAACCTGGTTCCAGCACTCACCCATACTACTTTGGGTGAGACTTTGACCTGCGCAAGCAGTTCATTGCCGAAAGGGCCAGTAGCATAGGGGTTTGTTGGCAAACCTTATCCTCCAAACCTAGGTTAGGACCCCTCGAGCCAAAAAATGGTTCCGTTTCCTGGACCGGGAGCATTTTGAGAGAGGGACCAGGTAATGACAAGAGAGTACTGGAAGACTAAGAGGAAGGAAATTGAAGAGTGGTTTGAAAATCAGATTCAGGAATTTGTGATAAAAGAGAATCACAGCACGAGGATAACGACAGAAAATTGGAAAGACAGGTACATTCTTACAGAAAGCTACGAAATTTTCTTTGTGATAGAATTTTCCATTGATCAGTTTGTCTCCTACTCTGAAGCAGAGCAGAGATTCTTTAAAGGTTTCTAGGGAAATTTTCTGAAGACATTACCCCTATTGATTAAGATATTACTATGCGAGAAGAGTATTTTGTGTAGTCATACCGAGTGAATGACCTCGAAACTAGAAGAGAGCACGACACGCAGTGGTAAATACTATCAAACCAACCTTGAAGGGGGAAGATCTATCTATACACCTCTGTGAGAGATGGCTACTCAGAGCCCCCCAGCTACATCGCTATCTAGGCCGCACAAGGGTAATAATTCGCCCATACCACCACCTCCACCAAACAGTGATATGGTTGTGCACCTAAAACTACCTACCTTCAAGGGGGTAGGAGATGAGGATATGGACCGATTTTGGTTTGTTGCAGATTCTGTATGGACTGCACAAGATGTGGCAAGAAATACGGTGAAGAGGGCACAGCATCCCTGGCATTCGAAGAAAGAGCTTTGGACTAGTATATGCGATACATATCTCAGAATAAGAATGCATCTATTCAAGATATTAAGTACGCTCTGAAGCAACAGTTCCGAAAGCCAAAATATTACTCTCAATTAGTAGCAGATGTGAAGGACTTCAAGTAAGGAGAATCTGAGTCTATATGGGAGGCTTATCAGAGACTAAAGAGAGCAATTAGGGAAGGAGGATTTCATTATGACGATAAAAAACATACAGAATGGTTCATCACTATGTTGTTGCCTCACCTGCACATACCAATGAGTCACCAAACCTTCGAGTCGTAGGAAAAAGTTGTGGAAGTCACTACGAAACTAGAAGTTGCACCCAGAGAAGACACTTCGTTAGGAGTACAGCAAATTCAAGAGTAGCTCAGAGCTATTCACATGGAAATTCAAAACCTACGAAAGGAACAAGGAAAAGGAGCCAACACAGATCTATGGTGCATAAAAGGTTAGGTATCTAGCCATACAAAGGATCAGTGCGCACTATTGACAGATTACATACAGGCAGGAGAAGCTAACCTAGTGCGTCCAAGCTCAAGCAGATCTATGTTATGGTGTGATGAATGCCGCATCGCAAGGCTGCACGATACGAAACATTGCCCTCGGCTAGGAGCGTATGTCCCAGAACTGAAGCAACAATGGTGCAGGTTCTGCCAGTCGGTAGGACACGATGAACAGAACTGTTGAAATTATGATCTGATGATAGATCGAGGAAATTTGTATAGGGTAAAATCAGACTGTGCGTCACCTAGATCTCCTGTGAGCTTTGGTGGCTCTCCAGTGAGGGGTAAGGGAGGAGGTTGGGGAGGAAGCGCAGTTCGAGGACACAAACAACTAATATACTATAATTACGGAGAAGCAGGGAACTTTGATAGGGACTACCCAAATCCTACATGGCAATCTTGTCGATATTGCAGACAGTTGGACCATGTGATCGAATATTTTCCCAATCTTAATAGCAAAAATGCGGTGAAAAGTAGTGCTCACCATGCGTACGTGCATAGAGTTAAAGCGAGCTAAGGAACATGGGCTCCAAGTAAAAGTCATAACATCGTTGGGATGGCCACCCGGACCAAAGGAATATACTTCCATGGATCCTCTCGACCACTAAGAAGGAATGAACATGAAAAAGGGACAAGAAACAATGGTCATAGTCGTCGTGACTTCACTAAGGAAGAAGCAACTACTGCAGGTGTACCGACACACTCCCAACACGATGAGGGCTCACTCTTCTCAGCATGTTCCCACGTTATGCAATCAGCATGAGAGAACCTTCAGCATTAATGAATAAAGAAGGCGACCCGATCCGACTCCGTGGGACCAAGGATGTACAAAAACTATATAGTATAAAATGCACCAGAAGAGAAATTCACCGATCGCGCAACTGGTGACTACAAGATGGGATCACGTTATTTCTGGACCTCGGGATCGATGCGAACGTGTTACCTAAAACATAGCAACTAATGGGATAACCTAAGTTGGAATGGTTCACCATCCAACAAGACAATCACCAAGATCACCTTCGGAAGGCTACCAAAATCTCATGCAGATATCGCAGAGCAAAGGCTCAAGCTAACTTTACGAAGCAGAAATTCAGAAGATGCGACCTCACCGTGCCTTAGACCGGGATCGGGCTATAGAGATGGGGTGTTACTGACTCCAGGAAAAGTGAAGTACAGGTTTGGAAAATACCCGAGACACGAGTAATAGTACCGAAGGATCCCACGAAGGTGCATGGTATGTATCCAGTTGTTGCTGATGAGGAGGAAGTAGATCACATTTACAAGTTGACTATGTAGGACGAAGATTGGATTAACCACACAAGTAAGGAGCACTGAAAAAAATATATAATGCTTTTCCGATTTCCGAAGGGGAACAATTTGCAAGGCGCCGCGCGAGGTTTCTTGCCGCAATGTTCGAGTCACAAAGGAACTTCTGCCTGACCTCCGTAAGAGACCTACCCTACTAGATTCGTGTAACATTAAGGTCTTTGCAGATTGCCAGTATCACAAGGGACAGCCGTGCCCCAAGTACCCTACGTGGAACACCAGACGTCAGGTGGATACGCACAAAGGCATCTCACAATTGGGAGGAATGTAGGACAAGATGATCCTCGCGATTTGAAGCTCGAGCCGTGAGATGGATAAAAATTTTGTCAAGATCCACGCAGATATTTTTCGCATGGGAAACGCAGTAGTAATGGCCCCAAAAGAATAGGTCCATCAAAGATCCATGCTCGGGGATCATGTCCACCGCATGGTATTTAGACGAGCTACATCACAACACTTCTGCTATCAGAGACTTTGTGATGAGGTGCCGTGAACATTTAGGATGGTGGATGGCACAGAGGCCCAATGTCTCAGAATATGCCTTGACTGTGGTAGCTCATGTCAGAAGTCGAGATTTGAATCATGAATGTAGGAATACACAGACAGCTGGCCATTTCAACCTCAGCTCTAACAGAAAAGGATGAATCAACCATTCCAAACTCTAAACCGGACGATGCATAGCTACAAGTTGTTTAGGCTAATCAATCGCATTACCACACACTCCACTTCGGAAACAATTAAGATGCGAGAAGCACTAATGCTTCATCCAAGGTCAGGACCATGGAAGGCCATAGGTGCGAACGATGATGAAGAACACTAACTCTCTAGTAAGGGGAATATTATCGTTACTTTAAAACAAAGGGCCGACAATTAATGAGAAATTACGGATTTTTACCATTGTCACATGCCCCAAGTAAGATTCACCTTACCATTGACAAACAATGGCACTCTATAAAGGAGAAAGGATAGCCATCACAAGGTTCGTATCAACTCGTAAATCAGACATTGCTCGCTACATGACGCTTAGACTTTTAGCATTCTTTTCTAACAACTAACCCATTTTTCACCGCCGTGAGCTCCAAATGAGATCCCCTCCTTACGTTATCATGGCGCCCCCCCAACCCCAGATGCCTAATGCTTACTACCCAAAGCATAAACATTACGTTGAGGGGGTCTCAGATGCCGAAATTGATAAGCTAATTTCCCTCGGCTCCTTACAAGGAGAATTGACTTCAAACCCCCGCACGGATTGGCATCAAAGCTATATGATGGAAGAACGCTTCTCCAAACGTGATGATCGCAGTGATCCAAACTCTGGGACGGCAAGCTCGGAAGCGTACTATGAAGACAACCGTCAATGAAGAGTCATACACTAGGGTCAGCTCACATCTAGTCCCAAATGAAGGTTGACCTAACAAGGATACTATCCTTCGTGGTACCAAGTAGCACAGGGAGCTGAAAAGGGGCTCCCAGCCTTCACACACCCAGTCACTAAAGACAGACACACACGATCAATAACGACAGGTGATCTCGAGAAACTCACTTCGACGCACTTAATCTCGCTACAAAGGACTGCACATAAGCACGAAAAAGGCTGGTAACGTACGCCACGCGGGTTGAGCCGAGACCTCCGAAAAATATGGATACATTTCTTAACCTCACTGCCAGCACTCCCAAGAATCGCAAATTAAAGGCGGCCATTCTTTGCTTAGTACCGTCTCCGCGTGCCTACCCGGGATATGGGACTATAATTGGACTTGGCAAAGCTGCCCCGCGAGGTGTTACGTGTTTCCACACTGCCATGCTTCAAGAGATCCATCATCATTTACCGCACCGTGCAAAGAATGCCGACATGGCCACACCAAAAATCACACGACACCCAGACGTTTCTTTGCGTCCAGACACAATGTAACAAATGTTGTCCACCAGTTTGCACAGAGGTCCGATGAGCCCTACCACAGCCCGCTCCAAGCCAGAAGGCTTGGTTGGTGTGACTAAAGGCATCCAACCAAATATGACTCAAGACCAAATGGACCAACAAATCACCACATTACAAAGCCCACTACAACTCGCTACACCGAAGGTACGAGCCAAGCATGTCATGCAGGGAAAGAAAAAGCGTGACATCATTGACACCAGCCTGTGGTACCATTGCTCAAGTCCTCCATGCGCTCGACATCGCTCCAACAACCCGCCGTAACATCATGACTTACGACAAGGGCCGCCAACACATCAAAGCTACCTTGCCCTCCTTAGTCCCCGGCGCAATGTCTCGGCATGCTTGAAGACTAGAAACACACCCAGACACGAACAGGATCTCCAACGAACAAAGCATACCATCGCAAAACAAGCCAAGCCGCGTCGACGCTCGCCTCCATCTACTTCCGTATTGTAATGGCATCAAAGCGACCAAACTGCTATTAGAGCGCGCCTACCACTACTAAGACCCGACCTCCTGTAGAGGTTTGTAGGAATCGCCGCAGTGTTGCCGCTCGCAGTCAAGAAGTATCGTTTCCGACCGACTCGCAGCCACCGACGCGACGGCGCCGAGAGACCTGACTACCAATGTTGACTTGGGGACGAGTCACGTATCGTTGGGTGTCCGTGAATACAACGTGTTCTGCCAAGCCATGGAACCGTCCGATTTCGAAGTGTTGTTTATTATACGCAGTCTAGCACGGGTTTCTAGTAAGGTCGTGCCCCGAAAGAATTGTAATGGATCAAAGGTAGACCTAGAAAGCCAAGAAACCGCCCGCTAGGTTAACGAGAAAGATTACGCCAGATTAGGCGGGGCCAGTGCGGGACGTTTTGAATTCTAAGGAGAGACATGAGATCTTGATACTAATTGTGGCTGTGATCCTGCCACGTGTAGGGGAAACAACTCCCCGTCGGCTGGCGGCGCGGAGATCCCAAGTCTTCATTAGAAGTGACTCTCGGTCAGGTAATGGTGTTAGGCTTCGGTATTGTAAGAAGGAACCGATATGATTGTGAATGAATGAAAGGTCTTGCATTTAATATATTTCTGTACCGTTGATGCGAACTTTTGATAGATGTTATGTTATGAATATTCATGTTGTTTCCTAGAAAGTACCGTGTTAAGTGTTTTTCCGTATCCGGGTTTGTTCGTTATGCCATGAAAGAATGAACAGTAGGCTGCGCTAAAATCACTATTTTAGAAGTATATGATTTAGTGAGTATAAAAGTATAGTTGACCTTGCACATGTGGATGCAAAGGAGATCTATAGATCTGATTTCCGAGATAGGCGATTTGGTCATTATAAAGCTTGACGCAGCCTGTTTAATAATTTATCCTCTCCGGTGGTGCAGAACCAGTCTAAGCACCCAATTATATACCGGTCAGGGGAGACTTTTGACCTTGCAAGGTGTCATCGCCGAAAGTGGGCCAAAGAGATAGGGGCTTGTTGGCAAAACTTATCCTTCCGAAATCGGGTCAGACTCCTCGAGCCAACAATATTTTTCTTGTATGTCTTGTCGAGTGGGAGTTACACAAATTTTATGAATAATAAAATTTTCCATGAAAATGTATGTAGTATTTGTTTTTGAAAATTTAGAGCTGCTTGAGTGAAAGACCATAAACTATCATTTTTCGTTATGTGAATTAGAGCAACTTACACTACATCAATAAAATAGTATGGTTTTTATTCTATTTTATTAATTATTTATAAAATATAACCTATGCTCCTTCCTTTATTTTGCAAGTACTTTAATTTGCATATTTGAATTTGAAAGATTAACTATAGAATAATATATATGTGAAAAAACTCATCAAAGTATTGCTAACCATTATCCCACTAAGTTCTTGGCTACCGTGCGTGATTTAGTTTTTCGCCGTATTTGATTTTGGAGAAATTTTTTATTTCTACATATCAAACCTTCCAAGTCCATACATGTTGAGAAAATCTATGGAAAAATAAAATTAGAATATAATATAACGTTTTCTCTTGTTATATTGAAAATTATTTTGATGTAACAAGTATCATCATCATCATTATTATTTTGTGTTTGCTGTCAAGAAAATTCCAGTCACAGATCACGATGCAAACAACAACAATTTAAATAGGTCCAGGATAGGGAAACCCTCCTACCTGGGAAAATCAAAACTTATCTCTTACATGTCTACAAGCAAGAATTCCAAGACCTTTGATCAATACACAAAAGGAGTAGGCTCCGCCACTCAAACAACAATGATTCTCTCTATAATTAGGCTTGTTGCTCTACTCTCTAGCCTGAAATTTAATTGAGATAACTTTCTTCCCATAGGTGCAAGCTTTCCAAACAAAGAATTGATGCACAACCAAAACAAATATACCTTCTTTATTTCCTCGATATCGTTCACCTCTTTTCATTTTGAATTCTTCTCCCTCGACTTTTTTGAAGGGGACCGAATTTCTCGTGTGACTCAAATGAGGTCCGTTAACACTTCTCCTTTCGTTAGAGAACAAGATTATGTGAGTTAGATTCTTCAATTGATTTTCTATCTTGAATTTACTTGTGAAAGTATAGTTGACGGTGTTAGTGCTCCTCCATCAAATAAAATCCAACATGAAGATCACAAAGACAAGAACACAAGATGTAAGACAGTCATGATAAAAAACCCTTATGAAGTTTGCTTGTTACAATAATAATCTTCATCCTTCTTCACCATGAACAATCGTGCAAGTTGGGATGATCCACCAAGTTCTTATGCCTTCTCCTCTCCACGTGCTTGGCTATATATATGGGGTGTATGCAGAGAAAATAATCATTTCCCTTAGAGTCCCATGGGGTTGACACACGACACCTATGCAAGCTAACACACATCTCCTCCATGCAATATACATAACCACTACCTGTTGGCTGGGGTGTCTTGATGATCACACCCACTGCCGCACGTTATAATTCATGTTATGGGGTTCTCAACCAAACTCATTTAACAATTCATGATGTGATGCATAATATAAATAGTTATGCTCTGGGGTCATCCATCAATGTCGATACGCAAAGTTTTTCACCAATTTCTATTCTCCGAACACTTTGACCATTCTACTCTCCACAATGCCAAAAGACTAAAGTTTCTCAATCTATTTCTTCACACTCAGGTATTTTTCTCGTCCACTTCCTTTTTTCTCTCCGTCCATATTTCATAAGGAGAGTATAAGTATGATGCCATCCTCCAATCAAAGTTGCCCACTTCAACTTCAATGCTTGTCATCATAGGCCAATACTATTAGGGCAGACAGTTATGACAATTAAGGGTTGTTCTTATGGGAATACTCACTAAATACCATAGAAAAACTAAACTAATATGAAACAATCAAATTTCCATGGAAACAACCCATCGCAGGATTTCCCCGTTAGAACTTTGATTCAAATTTCTCCATTCTGCTTAATACTGACTATTTTCACAATAAATAATTTACATAAATAGGGTTTATACATGGTTTTTTATGGAAAACATATTCTTACACATGCTATTGTCTCCAGAGTATCTTTCCAATCACAATAAAAATACTTCTCTGGTGATTTTAAGCTGATAACCATAACTCTAGGGGCCAACATCCTCTATTTAGTTTCAACCCCTATGATCATCAACACAGAAGTTATGGTGTGATAATTATTATAGTCTTCAAAATAGTATTTTTTTGTATTCTCTCTCTCTCTCTCTCTCTCTCTCTCTCTCTCTCTCTCTCTCTCTCTCTCTCTCTCTATATATATATATATATATATATATATATATATATATATATATATATATATATATATATATATCCATCACCGTGAACATATTTTTGTATCATACTTTTTTTAATGGTTTTTAGCCTATATATTCTCCCCCACATTCACATCAAGTACAATTTAGCCACCGTATTTAACTGTAATTTCAGTCAATATAACCCAATATTACTCAATAGTAGTTCTTTTGATACTACATGTGGCATTTGGAAATTGTAGCAAGAATTATTTTAGAGAGGGTACATTAGATTCTGTGTTGACCACCCTCGCATATTTCTCACATATCTTCTACACTGACACGCCAGACTTTGTGAGCCAAATTCCATTATCATGACTTCAAGTTCAGTGAGTTGGTTTTGTTAAGATAATTTTATCGTTAGCAGTTGAGATCAAGCAACCTATCATAATCCACATTATATCTGTCCAATTTCAATCAAACCTAAATAATTAGTTGTTGGATAATTATTGATGTGCATTTGAATGTGTGCATTGCTCAAAAAGGGTACAATATGATTACAAATTGGGCCTCCTTGGTTTAGGAACCATGGCTGTGGCTCTTATATGTTATATTTACTCACCGTCTAAGCCAGCCCAAGGCCTTGGGTTGAGTGATCTAACAAAGCTTGATGATGTCATCACAAGAAGGATCTAATTAATTTCAATTTGATGTTTTAAACTAGAAAATGATATCATTAATTTTACATGTTTATCCTTCATTTGAAGTTTTCCATCCCATAGTGCAAACTCTCCGTTACTCCTCGTGCTCCATAACTTGCAAATCAACAATAAGCACAAAAACTAGTTGCACGACATATATGTCCTGTATGTTAACATAATAGCATACATAATCTCATAAATATAACATGATGAACAAAATATTCAAGATTATTAAGCATGTATAAGAGACACATAACACATGAACACTGTGAATAGGATGGTACTTTCATTGATAACATGTACGTAAAATAGTGGAGAAATCACTCAAGATCCTGCCACTACTTTGAGAAAATTTTCCTTCTGGCTTTTGTCTAGCCCTAGCCTGAAGAAAGCTTCTTCCATGAATGGTGCACAAAGGATGTCACATAGAATGATGTTGGATCATCATAGGAATGGGAGCCAAATTGGGAAGTACAGAGGTACTGGGGAAATTTCACTTGATCAAGGCTATACTGTGTTACAATATCAATAATATTTCTCTCCCTCCTTACGCCATTCCCTTTGTGGGCATTGTACTCTCAAATTAGTTTTTTTCATTGGGGAATGCTTAGGCTTACCAAGCCGTGTTGTTGCAGGTAACTGAAACTTCTACTCATAATAGGGAAATTACATATATTTTAAATATTTTAACAGTATATGTAAGCTAGCGATGGATACATGTGTGTACGCGGGAAAAATTAAAAGTCGCATATGGATTTTAATTTTTAATTTTTTTAGAAATGTGACCAAGTATGAAATGGAAGTGCTGCCTGCTGTTTGCATGTCATCAAGTATATAAAAGTGATAAATAAGCACATAAACTCTTGTCTTATTCCTATTGCATATATTTCTATATGTTATATTTCCTCACTATGCCTAGGTTTTTCTATCTTCCTTTTTTAGTCTCACAATTCTAATTGTGATAGTTGGTCACGTTATTCTTAGTTTTTCTAGTAATTGAATCACTTGCTTTGTCTTTGTAACTAGGTTATTAAAATGATATTAGTTTTATGCTTTATCTTGACATAATATTTATGGTAGTTCATCTTTTTGCTTATATCATAGACAAATGACTTTGTTAATGATCTTCGTAAAACTTAAAATACCGAGCATGTATAACAAAACATTCTGGTTAGAACACAGACCAGAACTACGATATGTGATAAAACAGTAGCATACAACAAGTACCTCCATTCATGAAAGTCACCAAGGCATACCTATGTTTTCAAGCTTACTAAATTTGTTTTCACTTTAAAAGAGTAATGTTTAGTGGCTATCGTCTATTAACAAAGCTACTTTTCCTTTTTCTGACAAAGGGAGCCACTTGTCTAGATCCATATGGAAGGTCTTATTTCAACTCGTGCTCTCTAAGGAACAATATTGAGCATATAAGTGATATTCCACATTTGAATTCCAACCATTTCTTGAATCTTAGCACTTTTAGGGAAACAGTAACAAAACTTGATCTTTAAGATCTTAATTTATGGTTGTAATGTTTATTTAGTACTTTTGATACACGAACAAGATATTTGATGAAACCATTTGGATCTTAATACTTGTTAGGAAAATATGACAAAACTTGTATTTTGATTTTAATTTATATGCTGTGATGTTTCATAGTACACTTTTGTACATGGACAAATATATTTGATGAAACCAACCTTGATTTTTCTTATGTTTTTTCCTAGATGTTGGTGCATATCACCAATGCTTGGTTATTTGAAATGTGATCTAGCAATGTGTGTAATGTATGTTCTCATATAGTTCATTTATGATGAAGATTAGATGTTTGATTCTATTATTATATTGGAAGAAACTTACATACCAAGAATACCATCATGCTCTTTCCTTTAAAATATGTAGGAAACTAGTGCCTAATGGAAGTACCACCAGGAAACTTTGTCAAGCAAAGAATCGATGTATAAGAAAAAATAGTATATAATGTGCAAGAATTGAATTTATAAAGGATCATAGCCACCGATAAAACTCATAGTCTATGTATTTCTTTAACGCATATCACCCGTCAAATATTTGACAAACACATATAGTCAAATATTTGACCAATGCCATTTTGATTAATTTATTAAATATTTGGTGACTTAAAACGTTTGTGATGTAGTGTTAATATTATGATACTTCTCGATGGATGTGAATTCTATTCATCGCATATCCAATGCCTTTCACCCGCTGAAGAAAGAGCGACAAAACTTTTATTTATTGACTTACTTATTTTGTTGATTACCCGTTGTCGCAATGCCCATTTGTTCCTTTGGAGAAAACAACATATCTATCACATATTCAAGCACACCATTGCCCTAAAAATGTCGATGCTAAATCACTTTTGTCACAATACATTAATTACCATGACTACCCGACACCTAAAAACAAATTTTTTATGTCAAACAAAATTAATTTTAAGGACGAATAATCTTAATAAAAGACTCGTGTTAATGATCTACAAATTCATATCATCGCCTGAGAATACAATCGTGTGTCAAACCAACATAAACATCGTGTTTTTACACAATTCATATTTCGGTTTTTTTTTTATGTGTCGTATAATCAACATATGTATCATTTCATATCCGAAAGTAGTTATTTTATCGCTTATTCGACCAAATTCCAACCACGACCGAATAGATGCATGAATGTATGATAGTTAGCACTAATAAGTCGCATATTCGATTGACCCATTAGATTTTGGCCCCATTTTTACTAGTTTTATGAGGTCATCTGAGGGGTTAGATGATTAGCTAGGAAATCTCGGCTCTGACATGTTTCCATGGATTCTCCTCCACCTCCACCTCATACCACTGTGGACGAGAGTCACGGCGTACAATCGTTAGTCATAATTTTTTTCCGTTGCATGACTAAATTTTGTCCCGGATTTCTAGAAACAGGAAATTCAAGAATCATGTGAGTTCTAGAAATCTCCTCAAAGAGAAATTTTTCACTATCCCACTTCTCTGCCAAATCATGGTCAATCTATCACCCAGATAAGACCAAATCCTGAACTGATGTCCCTTTCTCTCATTATGTTTTCCACCTCTGCCTATGACACTATGTCTCTGTTTGCATAAGACCTCTATTTTCACACCTTGTTTCGCCAAGTAAACTGAACTTTTTCCCCTACTCACCAAGTGCCTCAAGCAATGGTGGATTCAAAACTCCCTTTCTAAAGCCCCTTTGAAGAAAAACGAGGTTTTATAGTTGTCTAGGATGCTAGTGCATAATAGAGTGTCAAAAACCCTGTCTCCTCATCCAAACCCTGATTCAAGTTTTCAGTCAAAAAACCTATTCCAAGGACATTACAATAAGTCAAATAGCGTCACCTAGGTTATGCACTGTCATGGTTATAAATTCACTTTTTCCACAGATATTCAAAGGTGAAGTCAAGAGAACACAAGAATGAAGCTTATCATTGTCCAAATAATATCAAATACCTCCAAAGATATCCTCTTGATCAAGCAATAAGCCTGCAAAGGAGCAATTTACCATGTCCAAGCATTTTTGCAAGAATGTTTTGTAAATGGTCAATAGCAGAAAAAGAGCCAAAGAAGAAGGTCTAAAAAACTTATAAAGGCATCCACAACAAGTGGTAAGATACAACAGGCTTAAGTTCACAAAGGAGATCATTCAAAATGTATTTAGCCTGAAGCACAAGTTTTGTAGGGAGACAGTTGTCACTTACTTACTTTTCTGCAAAAGAGTCAAAGGGCTATTAACCTAGAAAGAGGTAAAGTAATTAGAGGCATCATCACAAGAAAACCACTCACAACCAGGAAGAAAGCCGCAAGGTATGTGTTTGATGGGAATCAAGATTCATGGTTGTTTTGACCAAGCAATAGAGAAATTCTAAGGTTACAAAGGCAAAAAACCCCTAAACCCCTTCAAATGATCATTGAAGGCTTTTTAGACATAAATAGTGAGTTTGATAAGTGTCTCTTTGAGAACTTAGAAGATAACATTGTTTTTTTTTCTAAAATATCCCTAAAAACTCAGAAGCTTGGGAAGATATGACAAATATGGTCAAAATAGTGACAAAGAAACCTCCTTCAATACAGCAGATGGTTTCAAGGGATTTCAAACTACCTTATAGGGTTTGGAAGACAAGCACTAACTCCACCTTAGTAAAAGGTAAAACCAGAGGTTTTAAAAAATATCAAGGAGGGCAGACATGAAGATCAAATACTCCACTACACCAAAGGTAAAAAGATGATGAAGAGTATCAACAAGAAGAGGCAATAAATGTCAGTTCAAAGGTCTTTTTCTCTAAAAATAGTTAGAGACATCTTCAAGTGGCCAAAGGGGAAAAACATGGGTAGAAATTGAAAAAAATAGCAACTATGATAAGCATGGGTCATTATTTGGTAAAGCAAGTTGTTCAAGTTCAAAAGTGACAGTGATCAAAGTGACCTAAAGACAAACAGATATACCCCTGGTTTATAGCAAAGCAATGAACTCCCAACAAGGACCTCTTTATCAAATGACTATTCTGCAAAAAAGAGGACCAAGACATAAATAACATTGTACAGAGCTGAAAAAGGTGTTTTTCCCACAGAAATAATGACAAGGTCAAAGGAAATAATGTTCCAAATACAGAATATCAATCAAAGGAGAAATAGAAAAAATGATGAGTTTGCTATGTATAAGTATTAAAGTCAAAAACAGGTTCTTTTTCCAAAAAGGGCTGAGAGGCATAGGCTTGGTGTCTTCAAGAAGGGTTTCAAATTAAAAAGAGCTTTAAGAAGCCTCCAACAATGAAGAAAAGCAACTGTTTCAATCAAATATGCCACCTGCAAGACCAAAATAGTGAAAGACACAGTGAGAAAATGTGAAGAAACATGAACATTACAAAAGTGGGTTTTGGCTTCAAATTTATTTTTCAAAAAGGTTATAAAGGCATTTTTGGGTATTCCCCCACATCATTTGTCATCCCCAAGCAAAAGAAAGTCGTTGAGAGAGAGTTCGAGGGTTTTTGTGCAAAATTAGTGAAAATCTCCAGGCGCTACACACCAAGGCTGGCACTGCACACCTAGCCTTCAGCGCTATGCATAGGAGAGGTGGCCATAGTGTTATTTAACACTGCATCGCACACCCCCGTCCCGAGCTGACCCGACACTACGCATAGACATATTGTGTCTAAATTTTCTAAAAGGAGTCAAAAATTCAATTTTTCGCATCCAAACATCCTGCAATCAAAGACACAAGGTTGGTGGTTTATTTTCTTGCCTCCAAGCTTCCATTTTCCTAAGCAAAGAGATATTTAAAAGACATAATTAAACCAAATCCTAGGCTGCATAAGAAATTAGTTTTAAATATCTTTGGTTAGGGTTTGCAAAGAAGAAAACTATTATATATGCCAGAGGAGACTAAGTGACAACAAACAAACCTCTAAAACACTGAGTGCACTCCTGGAAAGTCTCATCTTGGCCCCCATTTGCAAAATTTTCCCATCACCTCACTCATTGAAGCCTTTTGACCTAAAGGTTGTCAAACAAAATCTAAAAATCTTGTTGTGCTAGAACCAGTCACCATGTTTGAAGGAGAAATTCATACCAACAGTGATGAAAGCCAAAGACCTTCCAAGCCTAAACACAAGGGAGGAAGGGAAAATAGGTTTGAGCCCTTAGACACCATTCAAATTACTTCCTCTCCCATGATCCTTTCATGCTTCAGGATGTTAGGTGTTATCATTTTTGTGAAAAGGTCAAGCAAGTCAAAAGCTACTCAAACTTGACTAGATTGTTCATCCTTGGCTTACAAAATCACCAAGTTAACCTAGCAAGAGTGGAGTTTGAACTCTCATCTGAATCCATTTCTAAAGCAACAGGTATACCATACATTGGTGAGATATGGTTTAAAAAAAAGAATTTGTATTTGAGATATTATGAGCCCTAACTAAAACCTAGCTGTCAACGAGGTTGCAAGGTTGTCTTCCCTTCTCCCACCTACTAGAGAGGTATGCCCTACTGATGAGGCAGATTATCAGGTATTTCACCTATGAGGGGAGATACTCTAGGATTTACTCATATCATATAAGGTTACTGATGCACTTCACCAAAGTCAAAATGATGAAGCTACCATACTACCTTTTCCGAAGTATTGACAAAATGGCCTCAGTTGTCAAGAAGAGAAGCTATGACCACCAAATGCCAAGCCTTTTCCACCACTCCTTGATCAAAATGATTGTCTTACACCAGCTGGAGTAGTAAGGAATCCCTTGGGAAGTCTTCATCTCACATGATGTGTTTACAAACCCCCAAGCCTTCATTCAACAGAATCTACCTTCCACTTCACAACCACCTACCTCCACTCCTCCATCATCTCTCCATATGCCTTCTCCACAAAGAAATTCACCTCCCATCTCTTCTCCTAATGTACCAAGTGAAGAAGATGACAGTGGCTCTAATGAAGAGCAAACAGATGACACTAATGAGGAAGAGGACAGTGAGGTAGAAACTGAGATAGATGAAGAAAACGAGGAAGAGGAAAATGAGGTAGAAACTAAGATAGATGAAGAAAACAAAGAAGAAGGAAATGAGTAAGAAACTGAGGAAGGTGAAGAAAACAAATAAGAGGAGAGTAGTGAGAAGGAAAGTGATAATAGCCACAACAAACAAGAAAGTGATGACAACAAAAATCAGGGGAAAGATGCAAATGAGGTAAAGGTTGAAAACATTGAGGCAAATGCAGTGCTTGATAAAGATGATGAAAGTGGTGAAAATTATGAAGATTATGGGACAGAAACAGAGTTTAAAGAAGAAGAACAACAGAGCGATGATGACCAAGAAGAGGTAGCCTCTCAAGAGAGAAACACTGAGCAAGAAAAAAGAGTTGAAATTAGTAAGCCCCATGATGAGAAAAAGGGCCAAAACAGTGGGTCCTATGATGAATAATATGACACTGAAATCACATATGAAGACAGTGGGGAAGAGGCACAAGAAGGTAATGAAGATAATAAGCAAAGAAATGATGAATTTGAGCATGACAGTGAAACCAATCACAGTGACAAAGGTGCTAAAATAAATGGAGAAAGTGAAGATGAGAAAAGCAAGGATGATGATGAGGTCAAAGGTCAAGAAATCAGTAACCCTATGGAGCATCAAGTGACTCATGAAAGCCATGAAAAATATGAAAATTCTTGTGGCACCTCCAAAGGTAAAAACACCATCATCAATCCTCTCACATGCACCTATCACGAAGGCAGAAGAGATGTGTCTGCTGCCTCAAAAAGGCAAAGGGCCATCTCTCCTCTAGCAATCAAGCATCAAGACAAAGGAAAGGGAAATATGGACAAGGGTGAGAAGAACGTACAGGTAAGAAGGATCAAAAGGATCAAGAAGACTTCTGAAGGGTCTGAATTCATTGATCTAGACAGTGACAATGAGGACCAGGAGATGAAAACTAGGTTGCTCCTCTTGGAAAAAGATGCACAGCTTCAGGAGTGGGAAATGGATTTTGTGATATGGCTCGGGGTGTGCCCATTACAAAGAGAACATAAGAATTTCGAAGAAGATTAGTCGATCCTTCCCTACAAAGAAAATAAAGTAAACATTATGCAAGGAAAATCATGTGTAGTGCTAAGGAAAAGGCCCACATTGAACTAAGAAGACCTAAAAGAGCCAGTACAACTGATAGCCTTGGAGTCTTGGCTGAGGCTTCTCAACACGTGTCCAAAACCTCTTGAGGGGTCTCTCCACAAATTTTGAGGCAAATTGGACAACTTTTTTGTTTTTTCCAAATTTTGACCCCTAGGAACAAAGCACTGTAGGTGGTACTTTTTAGTGGTGCATCTTCAGCTCTTAAATTTTAAATTTTTGGATTTTTCACATCACCAATAGTCTACTCACCAATTTTCAGATCATTTGGAGCATTTTTACCCCCTCAAAAGGTCAAAACACATAAAAAATTTAACCTTTTTGCCTCCTTTTCAGACCAGGTGCTACGCACAGAGCAGTGTTGAGAGATTTGATTTTTGAGAAGGTAAATGGCATCCACTCGGCACAAATAATTTTTTTTTAGAAAGTAGACTCATCAGAATTTCCAAAGAGCCATCACAAAGCCAAATCCAATGTCGGGAAGACCTCCAAAAGACCACTGCGAAAAGGCCTATTTCTGGGTTGTGCACCTGACATTTTTTCATTGTTTGACATAGTGCGCTATGCTCCTATAGATGACTGGGAAGAATGTGCATTTGGCAAGTTTCATCATGCTTGTTAGGGCCTAAAAGTCAATATAACTGCTACTTTGGGCCGGAAAAAATATTTTGTTAGATATTTTTGTGCCTTGGGCCTCGCAAGGCCTCAAGGAAAAGTTAGGATATTTCTCTTTGGCCAATAGGCTTCTAGATGCTCTAGTAGGCTCTCCTCTCCTTGTTTGTTATATAAGGCATGAGGATTCATCGTAAAGAGTAGGGACTTGACGTGTTTAAGAGTAATAAATGGTTTTATGAGCTTGGAGAAGAAATTGGTTTTATGAAGTGAATGAATGGCTTGTTTGGCTTGATGGTGGAGAAGCATGTTTGCAGGATTCCATAGCTTGGTGAATGGTGATTTTTTCTTAAATTGTTAATGTTTTCTTGTCCTCATTTCTGTTTCATTCTTCTTGGTTGCTATAGATCAGAAAAGTACAGGTTGAGACATGCTCATGGAAGCACCTCAAACCTCTTGTTTGTTATAGCCTTGATGTTTTCCTCTAGTAGTCATCTTAATGAATTCTTGACTGCTCCTTAGGCCCACTAAAACTGGTTTTTGTTTCATGAATGGTTAGTATGCTAGCTTATAAGTATGATTCATGGTATGCCCTGCTTATTTAAAGTTTTCAAAACCCTATCTTGAAGCTTTTCTATGGAATATTGATTGATTAGGTTAGGACAAAGAGGTCTCATTTGATATTTCCCTTTTCCCATGATTACCAACTTATTTCAGAGTTCCCAATAACTTGATATATGTTTTTTAGGAGTTCCCTCTCCATAAATTGAGTTGTTTGTTTATCTTATGTGTTTTCCCAAAAGATGAAGGTGAATTTCTAAATTTAGGAGTTCTAATGCTTCTATGTTTCACTGGAATTTTCATCTTACATGTTTATCAGTTCGAGTATTGTTCATAGAGATTAATGGTTTGCCCTACATTATGAGTTATTTCTTCAGACTATCTATGTTTAATACCTCTTAGTTTTTTCCCAAACTTAATGTTAATTACACCTCATACATCACCTAAAGGATCCATTAACCTTAGTAGATTGGCCCTGCAATAAACTCTATTTCATCATTTAGACACCATTTACTTAATCTGACCCCATAGCCCTATTGATTTGACAATCTCTCATTCCACCTATCCTACTTGATCAGCTTACTCTAACCCAAAAAAAACAAAAAAAATTAAACTTAACAACTAGCCTAAAATCAATCATCCAAAGCGAACAAGTTCACATCCTTCGCATAATAGAGAGAGCCCTCTCTGAGTCCAGAAAAGTTAGGTCCTAAGACTCCAAAGACTAGTCTGATGTTGCCCTGTCATTTGGTCTACCCATCTACCAAATCACAGGACCCCAACATAATGGCGATCACAGTGGGACCTTCTGAGTTCATAACAATCTAAATACCCCTTAGGACTCTAGAATCCCTTCATCAATAGTATCCTATGATTTATAGCTACCTCATCACTATCATTAACACAATGGTGATCATGATGCAACCTCTGATGTGAGTGACAATCTAAGTATCCCTTAGGACTTCAATAACCTTCGTCGAATCATAGAGAAACTTAACTGATAGCCTAAGAGTAGGATCTTTCCTTTTCACCATCCTAGCAAATTGATGACTCAGCTATAGGACACTCTTACAAACCTTCGAGATACATATAGAAACTCAGAAAAACCCCAAAACATTTCTAGATTGGATTTTTGTCAGTATTGGTGGTGGACCATAGAAAAAATATATTCAAAACAACTAAAAATATCCACCTGGCGACTCCACTAGCCTCTAGTAGGACTTCTAAATTTTTCTAAGTATCTATAGACTCTTGTAGGACTGCATCAAACTAGCCCTAAGAAGTCTAGAAACCTAGTCACACACTGTGCGAGTTTGATAGCACCTAGAGAGGTCAGCCTTCTAAAAGCAGTCATAAGCTTTCATCCTCTCTGAATTTTAAATTTGAAATCTGGCTTCGCGAAGAATCAATACCAGATCTCATCCGGACCCAAACCCTTCTACTATAGTTGATGACCCAGAAATGATTTTGTGGAAAACTTCTGAAACTAGAAACTTAGATACTAATAGGACCATTCATAAAGCAAGCTCTGTACTTGAACATCTTACAGAATTACAAGACCCCTAGTTTGACTTGCACCATGCTAGAAACCTTTTCAGAACCAAGTCACAAAGTATAATCGACCATACCAATCTTGAGCCCATAGAATTGTAGCAGAGTCCTAGCAGAGAAGTTTCTCCTTCCACACCACCTGATTTCGAAATTCTCCATCACTTTGGCTCCTTTCACCCAAAGTCTTCTCAGAATCAGTTTATTGGTCCAATTACTTCTGCCACACCCATTCACACCACCACTGTGCAAACCACTCCATCTCATATCACACATCCACTATTAGCTCCTACCATGGTAGCATGGTATGCACCCCTTGTGTTACCACAACCATTAGTACCTTTTCCAAATGATTACCAATCCAGAATTCCACACTTCACCGAGGCTGAATCCCCTACTTCCCAACAGCATGTAGATAGAATGAATATTTCTTTTGACTACATGGAATTAGAAAAGGAAACCATGAAAATGAGGATGTTTGCCCAAATCCTAGGAGGAGAAGCTAAGAAATGGTTCAAAAGCCTAACTCCCAACAACATACATGATCTCCCTTCCCTTTACCAAACTTTCATAAACAAATGGGAAATCAAGAAAAACCCTCTTCAGATCCTCTCGGAATATAGCAATCTTAAAAGAAACACGAGAGAAAGTGTCCAATACTATTGCACTAAGTTTAATAGTGTTTACAATGCACTACTGCCAAACATGAAACCCCCATTAGGCCTAGCCTTGGCTAAATTCCCAGAAGGTTTTGATCTCGACATGGCCTATCAACTAAGAGAAAGAGAGCCCCTAACCTTAGAAGACATGCAAAAGGGAGCTATAAGTGTAGAGGCCAACTTGATTGAAAAAAGAGCAAGGCTAAGATTAGAAAAGAGGGTAACCTACAAATATGACACCATGCCCTTGACCTCCTCATCTTATTTTCGAGATGGACAACTTCTTAGGACCATGCAAAGAATAAGCATAAATGAAAGAGCACCCCCTAGGGACAACCAACCAAACCCCAAAACATGAATCAGAATCAAAATTTTAGAAGAGACCCGCCCCAAAATAGACCAAGAGAAAATGATCAACAAATCAAGCCACCCTTCCAAGATAACTATGTTGATGAAGGGGAGAGAGATATTGAACAACTAGATGAAAATAATCTAAACTTAATAGGATTTGATAGCGAGGGTGATGATTTATCTCACAGAAGAAGAACAAGGATTTTACTCCTCAAACCAAGATGAAACTAGCTATGAAGATTCCGAAGACCACGAGTTGGGATTAGAAAACACCATAATGGAAGTTCATAGACAATATGATCTTAGGAGTAAGAAAAACCAAGACAACTCCAGGAAAAACAACTTAGACACTATTGTTAAGAAAACTCCCGAAAAAATTCTTAAAAGATCAACAGACAATAACAACACCATGGCTAAGAAAACTGATCCTAACAAGGATAAAACTAGCCAAACAGGCGTTTACACAAGCTGTCCTAGCACCTCTGCTAGTGGCCCTGAGAAAAATCTACTGACCAAAGCCCTGAATCAAAATCAGCAAATTAAAAATGTGGAAAACTTTATGGCTGATAAAGCTGATGTAAATATGTCCAAAACTCAAGTACCTTTCAGTTTTGAAGGAAAGATCACTAAAATCAAAATAATCATCCCTCTCACTGAACTGGTAGCTCAAGATATGTACCACTCCCAAGTTTTGAAAGTTTTGAACATAGGAAATGATACCAATACTCTGAATTTGACAGATGATAAACCAGAGCTATTTTTTGGACCCAAAGTATATGGAAAATACCAATAAGGAGCCATTCCTCCATTCTATGTTAGCCTAAAAATACACGACAAAATCCTACATAATGCCATGCTAGACTCTGGTGCCTCTTACAACCTCATGCTGAAGGTAGTGATGGAAATATTGGGCCTAGAAATAACCAGGCCCTACAAAGATCTATATTCCTTCGATTCGAGCAGCATTAAGTGCTTGGGCTTAATCAAGGACTTATGTTTCAATATAATACAAATCCATACTAAGAGCCTAGTCATGGACATAGTCGTGGCTGACATTCCCCCCAAATATGTCATGCTTTTGTCCCGATCTTGGGGAGCCAAACTTCCGGGGAACCTCCAGCTTGACATGTCTTATGCTACCATCCCAATTTTTAACCAAACAAGGAGACTCTACCGGGAATCTCACATGAAGTATATGGTAAGCAGCCTAGATAGACCCAACAACACCCCTATCTATTCCATTCATTCAGACTTGGACTCATTCATCTTGTATAATGAAAATGACCTTGATGAGAAAGTGAATGAAAATTGTGAAGATCTAGGCACATTACAATAGTCAGATTAGTTCCTCTATGATGAGTTCGATCGTCAAAACTATCACGACCCTGAAACACCACAAGATAACAAAACTAAACTTGATTTTCTGCAAATTGAAAATGAAATGTCAGAAACAAAAACTAGTTTAGAACATAAAACAGATTGCTCAAAGGAAAGAAAAAGCACAAAAACAAAACTTCCTCCTTTTGCTAATCCAAAAAAAATGAAATACCCTCACACAACACAAATCTCTGGGAATCTGGAACAAGACAGTCTGATGTTTTTACCTTACCTAGATACTTCATCATCCAAGAATTTTTCCCTTTCAAAAAAATTGTCAACTTTCACAAATATTGCTATAAATCCCAAAGAGATCTTTGCTAAAGCTGATATAGGGGAAGATAGCATGGGTAAACTTAAGAAGCCTGAAATAATTAAGTTTTCTAAAATTTTATCACTACACATAAAACAAATCAATACAAGACTATGAAAAAAATTTCAAAATGCTTATGTGTGTAGGCAAGCTAATCTAAAACCTTGTAACACAGCCATTTTTCTAAAAATCCTTCCTTTCAAAAAGAATCATAAAATTTTTGAGCAATTGAGTTCACTTAGAAAGAAGGAAAAGGGACATAGGCTTTGTATAGATTTTAGGTACCAAAAGCAACCCTTCCAAAAGAACAAATACCTTTTTACCAAAAAAGATCATACTTTACAAAGGGTAGGGTTTTCTAACCAAATCTCATTGCATGATAGTTTTTTAGGTTACCATCAGATGATACCACTTCAGATAAATTAGCTCAAATATTTTTTCAAATTTCCTTGGGACAGTTGCATGCTTAAACAAATATTTCTTGGGCTAGAAAGTGCTGGAGATACTTTCCGAAAAACTATGCCTTCAGTTTTAAATGTCTCTACTATTGTGTACATGTATGACTTCATCATTTGTTTTAAAGATGATAAAGAATACCTTGCCTACTTAAAGAGGATATTTGACACAAACAGATTTGAGGAGAAAAGGTCAAAGAAGAAGCACCAAGGGGATCATGGATTTTCTAAAAACTCTTGGAATAATATTTATACCATGTTGTCAAATAGAGGTAACTATGTTTTCTATTTTCAAGAGCCGAATGGACAAAAGATGTTAGGAGATCCTTTTGAAGACATGATGCTCAAACACTACTTTGGTCAAGATCCTTAGCTTTAAAATTTTCACTCATTGTACATACCATTGTGTGAAGAAAAAGTCAAAAGAGAGATAAACAAAAAAACATAGAAAAAAATAGAAAAGAGGGCAGATTCTAAAGAAAAGGTATAGCCTCATACCTAAAAAATAGTAATACTGAAAGTGTGCAAGCCTAAATGCCACTACTAGTGCAAAAAGAATGTCTTGTTCAGTGATCTAGCCTAATCATGGCTGAACATGTTTTAAATTTATTGCTAATAAGTTAGTGAAAATAATGTTGGTCAAATCATTGAAGCTTGACTTGTCGAAGAAAATAGATTAGGAAAAAAAGATACTGGTTCCACATGCCCAAAAAAGAACCAAGGAGAAAAATAGGGATAAATAGCAAACTATGTATCTTAACCTTGATTTTTCTAGTCTTATTCTATACAAAAATAACATTTGTGTGCAGCTTGTTTTTATGCCACAAACCCATGATAAATCAGATTGTCTAATCCTAATTTATTGATGTTTTCAATTTCATGTTTTTAGCTTAGTGAATGAAGTCTATCATACTGCTTAATCTTGACAGTCTAATATAATAGGTATAGAATCGAAGGAGTTCATTAGCCTAATCTGAACTCTCAGAAGAGATAAGTGTAGAAGTAGATAGTTTGTTTTTTCTTTCAAAATAAAAATGTCAATGGGTTTTCCAGTTCAAGTGCACCCAAGGAAGAAAAAATGTTAGGCGAGTAGGTTGGGTAGGTAAAGGTGAAGTTGAGCAAATCATGCTTTCAAATTTTCAAAATCACTACTTCAAGAAAAGCAACAACAAAAGAAATAAGAAAACCCGCCCAATGGATGAGGCACTAGTATTCATAAACTAAGACATTTAAAATTCTGGACATCTCCTGGAAAGGAGCTACCCTCCCCAAGTGGATCCATTGTTAGTCATCAGTAATTTTCGCCTGTTAAAATGACTAAAATGCTTTGTCCTGGATTTCTAGAAACAAAATTCAAGAATCTTGTGAGCTCTAGAAATCTCCTCAAAAATAAATTTTTCACTATCCTGCTTCTCTGTCAAAGCATGGCCAATATATCAGCCAGAAAATACCAAATCCTAGACTAATGTCCCTCACTCTCACTATGTTTTCCACCTCTGCCTATAACACTCTGTCTCTGTTTGCCTAAGCCCTCTACTTTCACACCTTGTTTCACCAAGTAAACCAAAAATTTTCCCCCACTCACGAAGTGCCTTAAGCAATGGTGATTTCAAAACTCCCTTTCTAAATCTCACTAAAGTAAACAAGGTTTTCTAGTTATCTAGGATGATAGTGCATAATAGAGTGTCGAAACTCTCTCCCCTCATCCAAACCATGATTCAAGCTTTTTCAGTCAAAAACCTATTCCAAGGACATTACAATGAGTCAAATAGGGTCACCTAGGTTATGCACTATCATGGTTCTAAATTCACTATTTCTACATATATTGAAAGGAGAAGTCAAGAGAAATTAAGAATGAAGCTTATCATTGTCCAAATAATATAAAATACCTCCAAAGATATCCTCTTGATCAAGCAGTAAGCCTGCAAAGGAGCAATTTACCATGTCCAAACATTTCTGCAGGAATGTTTTCTAAATGGTCAACAACAGAATCAGAGCCAAAGAAGAAGACCTAAAAAACTTATAAAGGCATCCACAACTGGTAGTAAGATACAATAGAATTAAGCTTATAAGGAAGATCATGATCTCATGAGAGATTTTTATGAAGTGTTGCCCATCAAAAGGTCCATGCAGGTCCTAAAAGACAGTGGAACATAAGCAACACTGTACATCAATCAAAAAGATCATTAAAAAGCTGTTTGGCCTCAAGCATGAATCTTGTAGAGGGACAGCTACCCTTTGCCAACATTCCTGCAAAGAAGACCAAAAAGCCATCAGATTAACCATGAGGTAAGGTAAAAGAGAAGGATAATCATAAGAGGACCATTCATAGCAAGAAGAAAGCAACATGTATGTGTTTAATGGGAATCAGAATGTATGACTGTTTTGACCAAGCAATAGAGCAATGCCAAAGTTACAAAGGCAAAGAACACCTCAACCCCTTCAAATGATGATTGAAGGCTTTTTATACATAAGTAATGAGTTTGATAAGTATTTCTTTGATCACTTAGAAGATAAAACTGTTTATGTTTCTAAAGTATCCCTAAAAACTTAGAATCTTGGGAAGATAGACAAAGCTGGTCAAAATAGTGACAAAGAAACTTCCTTCATCACAACATATGGTTTCATGGGTTTTCAAAATACCTTATAGGGTTTGGCATACAAGCACTAACTCCACCTCAGAAAAAGGTAAAATCAGAGGTTTTAAAGAATATCAAGAAGGGCAGACATGAAAATCAATACTCCTCTACACCAAAGGTAGAAAAATGATGAAGAGTATCTGCAAAAAGAGGCAAGAAATGTCGGTTCAAGGGTCTTTTTTCTGAAGAGTAGTTAGTGGCATATTTCAAATGGCCTAAGAAACATATATACCCATGGTTTACAACAGACTAGTGGAACTCCCAACAAAGGCCATCCTTATCAAATGACTATTCTGCAAAAGATAGATGAACATGAATGACACTTTACAAGACTGTCAAAAGTGTTTTCTTACATGGAAATTGATAAAGATAAGGCAAGCAATGTATCACATGAAGGTGGAACATCCCAAAATACCAAGCTACTGTTTATAGTTACTGCTAGGGTATTTCTCCCACCAAGAGGTTTTTTCTTCATTACTTAAAGACAAAAACATGGCAGAATATCAGTCACAGGGAGAAATTGCCAAAATGACAAGTTTGTTGTGTATAGGTGATAAAAGTCATGAAACATGTTCATTTTCCAAATATAGGTGAGAGCCATAGTTTTAGATTTTTCAGGGAGTTTATCAAGCTAAAAAAAACCTTAGAGTGTTTCCAACAATGAAAAAGCAATGTTTTTATCAAACTGCCCCCCTACAGGACCACAAAGTCAAAAAGACAGTGAGAGAATTAGAAAGGGCAATAAAACCTTATAAAAGTGGGTTTTGGCATCAAATAATTTTCAAGAAAGACTATAAAGCCTCCTTTACTCCTTTCACATCTCATTTTTATTTCAAAATAGTGATGCAAGCTATTGAGAGCGATTTTGGAGAGTTTCTGGGAAAAATTGAGAAACGATATAGGCGCTACGCACCGAGGCCAGCGCTACGCACCTGGCTCTTAGTGCTACACACAGTCGAGGTGGTTGCAGTGTTATTTAACATTGCATTGCGCACCTAGGGACCGGTGCTACGCACCTAGGCAGATGCTACGCACAGGCACAAGAAAGTGCCCGAGTTTCCTGAGCTTCCTATCAGCCACCCGGCTCTACTCTGCGATGGGCCCAACTGGACAATCTCCGGCCCGAGTCGACCCAAAAATTACACACAGGTGCTATGCAGAGGCTCTACGCACAGGCTCTAAGCAGATACAATGTGTCTTGATTTGCTGAAAGGGACCAAAAAATTTGACTTTTCACCTCCATACCTCCTGCAATCAAAGAAACAAGGTTGGTATTTCCCTCCCTTACCTTCCAAACACTCATTTTCATAAGCAAAGAGAATGTTTAGAGGCTAGCTGTCATCAAACAGTAGGTTTCATAAAATCGATTTTTTGGCCTCCTAAGTTAGGGTTTTAACAAAGAGAAGGGTTATATATGTAAAAATACGCTCACTGACATTAGACCAACCTCTGAAAAAGTTGAACACACTCCTTGGAAGCTGCATCTTAGCCCTCATTTGCACAAAGTTGTCCTCACATCACTGATTACCATCCTTTGACCTAAAGGCCCTCAAACAAGTTTAAAAAGAGGCATTTTATGCTAAAAACAAGTCACCATGTCTGAAGAAGAGATTCATACTAGCAATGATGAAAGTCAAAGACCAACCAAGCCTAAGGACAATGGAGGAAGGGTTAATAGGTTTGGAACCTTGGACACCATTCAGATCACCTCCTCTCCAATAACACTCACATGTTTTCAACATGTTGGACGTTATAAATTTTGTGAGAAGATCAAGCTAGTCCAAAGCCATTCAGATCTAACCAGTTTGTTCATCCTTAGTTTGCAAAATCACCAAGTTAACCTAGCAGGAATGGAGTTTGAACTCTCACCTAAATCCATTTCTAAAGCAACAGGTATACCAGACATTGGTGATATATGGTTTAAACAAAAGAAGTTGGATTTGAGCTATTATGAGCCCGACCTAAAACCTAGCTGTCAACAAGGTTGCAAGGCTGTCTTCCCCTTATCCCACCTACTAGAGAGGTATGCCCTACTGATGAGGCAGATTATCAGTTATTTCACCTGTGAGGGGAGATACTCCAGGATTTACTCATATCATATAAGGTTACTGATGCACTTCACCAAAGTCAAAATAAAGAACCTACCATACTACCTTTTCTGAAGTATTCACAAGATGGCCTCAATTGTCAAGAAGAGAATTTATGACCGCCAAATGCTGAGCCTTTCCCACCACTCCTTGATCAAAATGATTGTCTTACACTAGCTAGAGCAATAAGGAATCCCTTGGGAAGTCTTCATTTCTCATGATATGTTTACAAACCCCCAAGCCTTCATTCAGCAGAATCTAACTTCCACTTCACAACCACCTACCTCCACTCCTCCATCATCTCTCCATATGCCTTCTCCACAAAAAAATTCACCTCCTATCTCTTCTCCTAATTTACCAAGTGAAGAAGCTGACAGTGGCTCTAATGAAGATCAAATAGATGAAAATGAAGAAGATGAGATAGAAACTAAGATAGATGAGGAAAAATATAATGACAAAAACAATGATGAGGAAAAGGATAATGACAACATAGAAAAGAGTGAAGAAGGTGAGCATAGTAGAAATGAAGAAGGAAATGAAAGTGATACAAGAGTAGAAAACAATGACACAAACACAGAGCTCAATCAAGAAGATGACTAGGAAATTGAAGAAAGCAATGCGGCAGAAACAGAAGTTAATAGTAAAGAAGAGGATGATGATGACATAGAGGAAGAGGTTGAACATAGAAGCCCTGAAGGGAAAGGAAGTGATGGAGAGGAGAAAAATAATGACAGTGATGACACTCACAAGACAATATCAGATGCAGAGGAGAGTGTTGATGATGAGCAAGATGATAACCAAGAGGATTATGAAAAGAAAAATAAAGATGACAGTCAGCAGGAGGATGAAGAAGACAGCCAAGAGTATGATGGTTTTGAACATGATAGTGAGCCCAATCACAGTGACAAAAGTGTTGAAATGAATGAAGAAGGTGAAAATCAAGACACAGAGGGAGAGGATGAAGAAATTGAAGATCAAGAGCAGATCGATGATGAGGCTGAAACAAAATTTGAAAATCAAGGCATTAACAAATACAGTGATACAAATGAGACATTAAATGATGAGCACGGAAATAGTCATGACAGTCATGACATCTGTCATGACTGTCATGACTATCATGACACTAATCAGCCTCCAAATGACCAAGGAACTCAAAGTGACAATGTTGAAAGTGACAAAGAAGAAAACCTCAGAGAAGGGCAAAGCCAAGAAGATGCAAGTAAGGAGAATAGTGGTCAGTTTGAGAGCCAAGATATCAATGAGAAAAATAGTGAGGAAAGCAAGGATGATGATGAGGTTGAAGGTCAAGAAATCAGTGACCCAATGGAGTATGAATTCACTCATGAAAGCCATGACAAAGATGAAAAGGCTTGTGGCACCTACAAAGGTAAAAACACCATCATCAATCCTTTCACATGCACCTATCACAGAGGCAGAAGAGATGTGTTTGCTACCTCAAAAAGGAAAAGGGCCATCTCTCCTCCAGCAATCAAGCATCAAGATAAAGTAAAGGGAAATATGGACAAAGGTGAGTAGAAGGTATAGGTAAGAAGGAGAAAAAGGATCAAGAAGGCTTCTCAAGGGTCTCAATTCATTGATCTATAAACTGACAATAAGGACCAGGGGATGAAATCTAGGTTGCTCCTCTTAGAAAAATATGCACAGCTCCAGGAGTGGGAAAGGGACTTTGATATGGCTCAAAGGGTCATCCACTATTACAAAGAGGAACATAAGCATTTCAAGGAGGTCAATAGGGGCCTTGCCCTGCAAAAGAAAATGACCAAACATTATGCAAGGAAAAGCATGCTTGCTAGTGCCAAGCTAAAGAAGGCCCTCATTGAACTAGAAGACCTAAAAAGAGCCAAATTGCATGAAAGCCTTGGAGTCTTGGCTGAGGTTTCTCGACACGTGTCCAAAACCTCTTGAGGGGTCTCTCCACAAATTTTGAGGCAAATTGGACAACTTTTTGTTTTTTCCAAATTTTGACCTCTAGGAGCGCAGCACGCTAGCCGCTACACACAAAATTGGTGCATCTTCAGCTCTCAAAGTTTACATTTTTAGATTTTTCACATCACCAAAAATATACTCACCAATTTTCAGATCATGTGGAGCATGGTTTCTCCCTCAAAAGGTCAAAAAAATAAACAATTTGACCTTTCTGCCTCCTTTTCAGACCAGGTGCTACGCACAGAGCAGTGTTGGGATTTGATTTTTGAGAAGGTAAATTATGTCCACTTAGCACAACTCAAAAATGTTTGGAAAGTATACTCATTAGGCTTTCCAACGAGCCATCACAGAGCCAAATCCGGTGTCAGGAAGACCTCCAAACAACCACTACACAAATGCCCATTTCTGCGCTGCACACCTAGCATTTTTTCACTGTTTGACATAGTGTTCTATGCTCTTGTAGATGACTAGGAAGAATGTGCATTTTCCAGTTTTTGCATGCTTTTCAGGGCCTAAAAGTCAATATAATTTCTATTTTGGGCCAGAAAGGATATTTTGTTAGATATTTTTGTGCAAGTTAGGATATTTCTCTTTGGCGAATAGGCTTCTAGATGCTCTAGTAGGCTCTCCTCTCCTTGTTTGTTATATAAGGCATGAGGATTCATTGTAAACAGTGGGGAATTGATGTGTTTAAGAGCAATACATGGTTTTATGAGCTTGGAGAGGAAATTGGTTTTATGAAGTGAATGAATGGCTTGTTTGGGTTGATGATGGAGAAGCATGTTTGCATGATTCCATAGCTTGGTGAATGGTGATGTTTTCTTAACTTGTTAATGTTTTATTGTCCTCATTTCTATTTCATTATTCTTGGTTGCTATAGATAAGAAAATTATAGGTTGATACACGCTCATGGAAGCACCTCAAACCTCCTGTTTGTTATAGCCTTGATGTTTTCCTCTTTTAGTCATCTTAAGGAATTATTGACTGCTCCTTAGGCCCACTAAAACTTATTTTTGTTTCATGAATGGTTAGTATGCTAGATTATAAGTGATTCATGGTATGCCCTACTTATTTAAAGTTTTCAAAACCCTATCTTGAAGCTTTTCTATGGAATATTGATTGATTAGGTTAAGACAAAGAGGTCTTGTTCGATCTTGCCCTTTGCCCATGCTTACCAAATTATTTCAAAGTTCCCAATAACTTGATATATTTTGTTTAGGAGTTCCCTCTCCACAAATTGAGTTGTTTGTTTATCTTATGTGTTTTCCCAAAAGCTTAAGGTAAATTTCTAAAGTTAGGAGTTCTAATGCTTCTATGTTTCAGTGGAATGTTCATCTTACATGTTTATCAGTTTGAGTATTTCCCATAGAGATTAATGGTTTTCCCTACCTCATGGGTTATTGCTTCAGACTATATATGTTTAAGACCTCTTATTTTTTTCCCAAACTTAATGTTCATTACACCTCATTCATCACCTAAAGGATCCATTAACCATGCTAAATCAGCCCTGCAATACACTTTGCTTCATCATTTAGACACCCTTGGATTCATCTGACCCCATATCCCTATTGATTTGACAATCTCTCATTCCACCTATCCTACTTGATCATCTTACCCCAACCCAAAATAAACAAACAAAATTACCCTTAACAACTAGCCTAAAATCAATCATCCAAAGCAAACAAGTTCACATCCTTCGCATAATAGAGAGAGCCCTCTCTAAGTCCAGGAATGCTAGGTCCTAGGACTCCAAATACTGGTATGATGTTGCCCTGTCATTTGGTCTACCAATCTGCCAAATCACGGGACCCCAACAGCGTCCATAGTAAGAGAAAAGCAAAGCCAAATTTACAAAGAGTATCAGTGGAATTGTAGCTATTTAGCACAAAAGGTGACTGCCCAGTAAGAAATCTATGCAAGAAATCACAAATACAAAGATGCACCAACACCATCAAACACAAAACCAAAATTTTTACAGGTGATAAATGAGGAAAGGAAAAAGGCCTTTGAAAGATAGAAATATAGAAAGGTAAGGCAAAAGTGACCTAAGGGTCATTTTACCCCATAAGTGTGACAGAAGGTTTTCAGAGTATATTTGAAAGGAGGCCTCCATGATGGAAACAAGAGAAGGGTTTTTATTTTGTCACTATATCAGAAAGACAAGTTTTAGAGAATATCAGTGTGAAGGCTTCTTGAGCTCCTCAAGCACAGTCACAAGTTTACAAAATAATCATAGAAAGATAGCCTAAGTGCCATTGCTGGGGGTTTTTAAAGGTACCAAACTCAAAAGGGAGTGTAAGGATCAAAAACACTGCTTTTATGACACCACCAGCAAGCAGAAATGGTCAAAAGAAGGTAATGATAAAATTGACCAAAAAATGCTAAGGTTGCTGTACAGGACAGATTCATCATGCTTTTGAAAAATCAATAGCCAAAGAGAGGATGAAATAATATTTTAGAAGATACCCCACAAAGATCACTTTGCTACTTAAAAACACTACCTGCAAAAGGGAAAGGGAAATATTAGAAAAGAAATGTCAGCAAAGGTAAAAATACCAAAGGGAAAAACATTAGACAAGTGGGTTTTTTCTCCCAAATTGTTTCTCCCAAAGGGTGTAAAAGACATATTTATCATTCAAAATCATTTTCATATGCAAAGAAAGGGATAAAAACTCCAAGAACTGAAAACAAGTTCCCTGGCAGAGTTTTTCGGGTAAAGAATTTATTGCGTTGCGCCCCTATTCTTTCTCCCAGTGAATTTTTCTACACGGCACTATGCTCCTGTACAACAGTGTTGTGCACCTATAGGAAAAACTGCATGCATGCCCGGGCCGGACACACTCGCTATGCGCCCAGCCGTGCAGACTCTTCCTGAAGGCACCCGACACTCGCGTTCAGAAAAAACCCGACAGCATGCAGGGTGCTACGTTCCTATTAGTCATCAGTATTTTTCACCTGTTGTTGATGACTATATTCCTTAGCTGAGTTTTCTAGAAGTTAATCTCAATATTTCAGTTTTTCATCTAGAAAACACCCCAAACAGATTTTTATCCTTTTACCCCTCCCTATCAGTCTATGATGAGAACAATCTTCAGTTTTCAAGCCCTATCTCGTTTCAGCAAAGTATCCCTATCTATAGCTATCATAACTGTGATTATCTGCTATTATTTTCCCTTGTTTCTCAAGCCATTTACTGTTCAACATTTAACAAAGTGTCTTCTATTTCATACCTGGTCATCTTGTCATGTCACAATCTGATCATGCCTAAGAAAACACTCAGAATTTTTCAAAATTGTCCCTAAGTTAGATAGTGGTGTTTAGGGAGTTTTTCCTTGGCTAAGACATCCTAAGCCAAAATCCTCTATTAGTACCATTCAGCCTTGAATGAGTTCCTATTCTGCAAAACAAGTCTTGATCCATCCATAGGTCGCACACCACAAGGGGTCATTTTGTCTCATTTCAGAAGAAGTTCAGCAAAGATCCAAATCAGTAAAAGATGAGGATGTTCAATGTCTGAAAGAAATACACTTAGATCAAGAAAAATATCCATGAAACACCAAAGGAGCTCTCCAAGGTTCAAAAGCATTGGTGTTTCAGCATTGGTGTTTCAGCTTAGAGTGTTTCTTCCATTAAGAAAAAGGACAAATTTCAACAGGTCCTTCCTACTGAATTAGTTTGCCATCAGTGAACCAAATAGATTGCAATGAGTGAAGGGCAACTAATAAGTATGGTTTGAAATGCAAATACTGCCTGAAGAATAGAGGGCATCCTCCAAGTCACATAAATACCAAAGACTGATGTAATGTTGATCAGTCGTGTTCCAAATATCTCCTCCAAGAGCAGTACTGCATAAACTTTCTAAAGGGCATCATCATGTAGGGCATAAGAAGACAACTACTTCTTATGCTACCTCAAGCCTGGGATGTGAACATTAGTCAAAGGGAAATTTCAATATACCCCTGAAGACACAGTCAAAGGAATGTTAGTCAATAATGTTTTGCAGTAAGCATTCTCCATAATACAAATCACATGGTTTCTGGTCTAAGTGTTCACAATGATATTTTACAAAAGGATATACATCTCAGACCATGCCTCATAATGACAAATGTCAGAATTCACTTTGTTTCCTATTGGTATTCTTCAAGCAGAGACACATATTGCAGAGAAATAACACAGGTTTGAAAATGGATGAAATGTCATATGTATGGTGGAACCTCCTTCAAAAAGTAGATGGTTAGAAACAGTGATGATAACCTCCTTCATGAAAAGCATATGGTTAGAAAGACATGATGTGGCCTCCTTCACAGATAAGCAGAGGGCCAACATGTTCTTAAGTGACTTCAAAAACTAGTGTGAGCCACCTCCTCCAAAGATGAACAGTAGGTGCATCAGCAGAGTTTCAAATTGTGTTTGAGTAAGTTTTCTATTTCAAAAATAGGGTTGAAAATCAGTGATGAGTCAATGAGAATTCATAGGTTAAAAACCTATTTCATATCACAAGCAAAATTATGGCATGCTGGTGTTAAAGGACTCTGATCTTGTGTTTATGAAAACCTCCTTCAAAGGATAAATCAGCGGTTATTATTTTAAAACAGCTTCTTCTGAATGGTGAAATTGGTAAACCAAGCTTGTTTTTAAGGTGAGCTCTGCAACTTACATGAAGAGACAGTCTACCTAGATGACTTATGAGAAAAGCGCATTCTTTCTTTTTGGACAAAATTCATTATGTTTTATCAAGGCTAACTCCCTCCAGGTTATGAATGAAAGGCAAGCATCAAGAGCTACCTTTTCAGATCAGTCAAAGGCAGAGGGCATACTGTTAAGATAGATAAATTTGCATTAATTAAAGGCCTTTTCATTTTTTTGTCACAAGAGTTTATGGGATAGAAGAATATTCCACATCAAAGGCCAAAAGTGACATAATGGTGTTAAAGGGCCTCTATTGTTCTGTTTATGAAAACCTCCTTCAAATAGGGTAGTTGATTTGGAAAACTTAAACAATGGATCAGCCCTCCAAATGTTTACACTATGAATTAGCTCATTAAAGGGGTTAAGAGGGTGATTTAACCATGATTCTCTTCAGTCAAAGGCTACCTCCATCGAATGATAAGAGACAGATTTTTAGAGGACGCAGGTAGTTTTTCAAACATAGGCCTCTTTCACAAATAAGCAGAGGGCCCACCATTGTTTAAGGATATTCAAAATAACAACTGGAAAAAGTCAAAACATGGTTTCAAAGGACCTCCTTACTTCATAAAACAATGTATACATGATGGTTCCAAAAGGGTTGCAAGGTTAATGTTTTTATAAACCTTTTTCAAATGATGTAACTTGAGCCACTTGTCAAAATTTTCTTTCAAAGAAAAAAGGAGAAGTTTGTCTTTTGAAATAAGGGAAAATTTGTTTCTTAAAAACATAAAAGATCTTGACCACGTATCGTTCATCTCTTGCAAAACTGAGTCATTGAGGAAGAAACAGGTATTGAGTAATTTTGAATCATTTTTTGAGTTTGATTTTCTGTGCGGCACACCTGTGTGATCGCATGGAGCGCCTGTAGGCGCCTACCAAAGAGATTTGTGAAAAGCGCGGCATGCTTGTATTGCTGCGCGGCACGCCTGTGTCAGCATTCAACGGGCACCCAGGGCCAACCCAACAGGCCTGAACATGGCGTGTTTTCCCGTTCAGAGCCCGCTCGGCCCACCAACCAACTCTGAACGCAAGCGCCCATACCCTTTGGTCATTTATCTAAGCACTCGGGCTGTGAAAATAATTCCTCCCAACTACCTTATGCCCTCACCATACTCAAACTCCATTTTCTACCTTTAAACTTGTCAAAAATTTCCTCTACATATCCTTTTTTAACACCGTCGGGGCCACCCCTGAATGGCCCACCGCCCAGGCACCTATGCCACTATCAACACAGGTCACCAAAAGAGTTTCCAAAGTGCCAAAGTAGTTTTCACAGGGTGGATTCATCTCCAACAACATCAAGAGACTTTTCTTAAGGTATTTATTACCTCTTAGCTCAGTTTTTCATTTGAGGAAGGGTTTGATAGCAGATTTCAAAGGGACAGTGATTAGAGGATAAAGATTTGTTGTCAGTATTTAAAGAAGGTCTTCTTACTATGATTACAAAGGATAGAAACAGTGAAAATGAGGAGGGTTAATCTCCCAATTTGAAAGAGTTTTTGTGATGTGAAATAGCTAAGAATATACACAGTCTCTAAAAATACAGGCGAATTTTGATTAAAAGGGCTTCTAATTAGATTAAAGGAGTCTTTAAAAACAATAATTTGAACGAGTGCCTTTTTCTTCAAATAACCACAGAAAAATAGTCATTTCAAAAAGGCAATGTTTGAAGGGGAAGAGTCTTTGTGCCAAAAAAAAAAGGAGACTTCTCTTCAAAAAATCACAAACATATCTTGTTAAAAGCCTCTTTGCCCAAACACAGTTCTGAAGAAGTAAAATTGTTTTCATTTAACAAGTACTTGTTTGCTATCCTCAAAGAAAAACAGTGACTTGCAAGGAGGAAAGGGTGTTTTGGTTACGGGTCTATTTTTCAGTGGTCATTTCAACAGTTTGTCTTGGTAAGTTAGTGAAGGGTATCAGAAGAAAAAATGGCTCCAAAGAAGGACAACAGGAGTGGTATCACAATAGGCATGAGCCTATTTCAACTCAGGAAGTGAATGAATCTCCTTCATTACTCTTTAATTTTCATGAAGTAGGGTGCTTGGAATTTTTCCAAAAGGTCCAGGAAGTGAAAAGTCACCTTCCCTTAACACATTTGTTTTCTTTAAGGCTACAAGGGAAGCATGTCCATCTAGCAGGTCTGGATTTCAAACTCTCTCCTAGGGCTATCTCCAAAGCTACCAAAATCCTATATATCGGAGAAAAGTAGTTCAAGCAAACATACCTAGATCTGAATCACTACAAACCCTTCCTAAAACCTGACCATAGGGATGCTTGCCAAGCTATTTTCCCTTTTTCCCACTTGTTGACCAGGTATGCCCCTCTCATGAAAATCATCATGAAGTACTTCACGTGTGAAGGGAGGTTTTCCTGGATTTATGCCTATCATATCAGGCTTCTTATGCATTTCACAAGAACTCAATTGCTGAACCTACCTTTCTTTCTCTATAGAAGCTTTGAAAAGATGGCCTCTACTGTCCAAAATAAGCCCTTAGCTCAAAAACAAGATTTTCTATTCCATCATTCCCTTATCAAGATCATCATCCTCCATCAACTTGAGAAAAAGGGAGTTTCTTGGGACTCTTTCATATCCCATCCCGATTTTGCCATTGCCTCTTCATCTCATGCGCCTTCCTTACCATCCACTCATCATGTTTCTCCTTCTTCTAGTAAATCCACTCCTAAAAAACAAAAATCTCCTATGATTGAGAGTGAAGAAGAGAAGAGGAAAACTAGTAGTGAAGAAGGGCAAAGTGACAAGAGGCAAAGTAATGATGATGAGGGACAAAGTGAAGAATCTAAGCATGATGGTGAGCATGAACAGCATGATGGCGAGCATGAACAAATTGATGTAGAGCACAGTATTCATGAAGAGGAACATGATGGCAGCCAACACAGTAGTGAGCATGATGGCGATGAGGCACAAAACAGTGAAGGTAAAGAGCATAGCATCCATGAAGAAAACAAGGACAAGGATGAACAAGGCAGCCCTCAAGAAAACATACAAAGTGGCAGCCAAAATAGTGATTTTGAGGGTCATGACAGTCCTCAAAAAGACACTTATGATGAGGGTCATGACAATCCTCAAAAGGAAACTTATGATGGGAAACAAGACAAACCTCAAGAAAATAATGATGATGAAAATCAAACACCAAACAGTGAGCATTCCAAAGAGGGCAGCATGGAGCAAAAGGACCAAATCAGTGACCATGAGCATAGTGATGATAAAGAAAAACAAGGAAATCTTCAAACTGAAGAAAATAGTGACAAAGATGATGATGGAAGTAGCAAGGTAAAAGACCAAGTTGAGCAAACACAAGTAGAAAAAACTCCTCTATCTTCTCCTCCACACAGCCAAGAGCATGTGCTAGCTGCCTCTCCTAGGCAAGGGGCCATGACTCTTCCTCCAAAAGTGGTGAGGCCTAGAAACACTAGATCAGAAAAGAAGAAGACCACTCCAGCAGTGGCTAGCAATGTCACAAGAGCGTTGAGGAGTAAAGGAAAGCTACCTAAAAAGAGCATTGTTGAATTTCCAAAGAGGAGGAGGACCAAGAAGTCTACCCAAGGCAAGGGGTAAGAAAAAGAGGAGAGTAGTCATGAAAAGGAAGGGGAGTTTGGCATCATCCAGATAGACAGTGATGATGGGGATGAAGATGCTAGAATTCTTGAGGCTCTTTTACAAAATAGATAAGACCAAATTCATGACCTACAAGTTGATCTAGACAGGTCCAAAGACCTCATACATGTTCTACAGATGCAAAACAATCAAATAAGTGGTCAAATGGCGGTTTTTGAGGCCAGGGCTTTCAAGTACCAAAGGGAAGCCTCCAAAGCACAAGTCAAGATTGAAGAGCTTATGGATGAATTCAATGATACTGAAGAAGAAGAGCAGACAATGAGAAAGAGGCCTAGGACTATGGGTCTCAAGAAAGCTTTGGAGAAAGAAAAGGAAGAAGAGGTAGCCCTTGTTTGATCTTATCCTCTTACTCAATTGCTCACCTAAGAAATAGAAAATAATAGAGAACCATGGTTTGAAAGGGCCAACAAACATTTGGAGGATAAGCTAGAGAAAGCTAACAGAGACTTGAGTTTGCAAAAGAAGATGACTGGGCACTACAAGAAGTTGAACCAATTTGCCCGAAAAAACCTCAAACTTGCTCAAAAAAGGCTCAAGGTTGCCCGAAAGAGGCGCTCGGTACAAAAATGAAGAAAGGCACATCAGGGCTTGACATTTTGGCCTCAGCTTCTCTACATGATTCTGAAAACCCATGAGGGGCTTGCTCGCCAAAATTGAGCAAATTTTGATAAGATTTTGTGTTTTGTGTTTTTTGGCCATAATTGCACATTTTGTAAGGCGTTGCCATGGGTGCTAGGAGCAGCCTTAGCTCATGAAACTCATTTGGTTGGATGGAATAAATTCAGGGGTAGCTACTCACAATTTTTCAGATCCAAATAAGATGTTTTGGTCCCGCAAAGAGGCGAAATACAGATATTTTTTAACTTTCTGCCTCACATATCAGAAAAGGCTACTTTTTTGGTTTTTTCCACTCAGTTCAATTTTTGACATACTTCTGGTCATCGGTTTGGGAAAAATAAAGTATTTTCAGAAACTAGACGTCCAGGGATTTCCAACGAGCCATCACGGGCCGCATCTTGACATCGAGAGGTCCCTCAAAAGTTGTCTACAAGATAGGGAATTTTCTGCTGCCACGTTCCTGTAGCATTTTCGCAAAAAAGACAGTTTTCTGAAGTGGCTTTTCCAAGTGTGCGTTTAACATTTTTTGGCCATTTTCAGTTAGGAAAAGTCAATTTAATTTCTTTTTTTTAGCATTTTAAGATATTTTTAAAGATACTTTGTGCCTTGGGATTTGCAAAGCCTCAAGGACAAAATCAGATATTTGTAATAGGCCAATGGCCTTCTAGATGCTCTTGGATAGGATATTTCTCTTTAACCTATATATTCCAAGAGATTTCATTGCATGAAGGAGGCTGAACTTGATGTTATAGAGAAATACATGGTTATACAAGCTTGGAAGAAATACTTTGTCTCATGCAGTCAATAATTTCTTGTGTGTCTTGGATGGTGGAAGAGGACTGTTGTAGGATTCCTTGACTTGGTAAAATGGTATAGTGTTCCTTATATGTTATGTTTCCTTAGTTATCACACATATTTCATGTTATTGCTTGCTGTAGGATAGTAAAGAATAGATTTGAGACATGCCCATGGAGGCACCTCAAGTTTCCTGATTCATTACAGCTTCTATGTTTGTCTTCTTTCTTAGTTATGTCAAATGAATTCTTAAATTCTCTTTAATACCCTAAGAACTTGTTCTAAATTTCATTAATGGTTATTATGTATGCTATCGATGTATGATTTACGGTAAGACGTGTTTACTCCTAGCTATCCAAAAACCCATTACTGAAACCTCTCTCTGAATGCTTGATTGACCTAGTTGAACCAAAGAGGTTTTGTGTTGATCTTTCCCTTTTCCTATGCTCTGCAATCTTAGTTCAAAGTTCCCGATAGCTCAAAATATGATGTCTAGGAGTTCCCTCTTCATAGATTGAGTTACTTTTTTGTCTTGTTTGTTTTCCCCAAAGTCTAAAGGCAGTTTTCCCAAAGTTAGAGGGTCATATACTTCTATGTGTCACTTGAATGTTTATTTTATGCATCTATTAGTTTGAAGTTTCATTTATCGTGATTAATGGTTAGCCCTACCACGTAGATGTCTGCTGTAAAACTATTTATGTTTAAAACTCTTTGTTATTCACAAAACCTAGTGTCCATCCCATTTCACTCCACCTAAAGAATCCATTTTTACCTCGACCAAATTGGCCCTTCAATATAGCTTGTCCATCATTTGAGGCTTTCTTGACCTTATCGACCCCATAGCCCAGTTGACCTGACAATATTTTAATCGATCTATCCTTTGATCGGTTCCTCCCTCAAAAAACCTAAAACAAACTAAAAACACACTTAACAATTAGCCTAAAATCAGATACACAAAAGAAAACAAATCTACATCCCTTGCACAAATAGAGAGAGCCCTCTTTGAGTCCAGGAAGGCTAGGTCCTTAGGCTCCAAAGTTGGTTTGATGTTACCCTATTACTTGGCTTGCCAATCTGCCAAATCATGGGACCCTAACATAATGGAGATCACGGTGGGACTCTGAGTTAGTGACAATCTAAGTATTCCTTAGGACTTCAGAATCCCTCAATTAAAGAATACCCAGTGATTTTCAGCCACCTCATCGCCACACTAACATAATGGTGATCATGGTGGGATGTTCTGAGTTAGTGAAAAACTAAGTATATCGTAGGAGTTCAAAATCCCTCAACCTAAAAGTATTATCAAAGAGTAGAAACTAGCTCTTTCATCATCCTAGCAAAATGATGATTCAGTTATAGAAAACTCTAACACACCTCAAGGCTACACATAGAAAACTCAGAAAACCCCAAAAAACATCCCTAGATTGGCTTTTTCTCAGTTATTGGTGGTAGACCATAAGTACATATCTATAAAAACAACAAAAAATCCACTTGGCGACTACACTAGCCTCCAGTAGGCCTAATACTCCATAAAAAAACCAAAAATTTCATAAATCATATTATTCTGTTGACTCATATTTCCCAAAAACTCAAAGTTCATGATGCAGCCTATGAAATTAGCAACAAACTAAGTACAACTTAGTGATTCAGAAATCTTCTTCTAAAACATAGGAAATCAATAGAATAAACTTGCAAATAGAACCATAGCTTTCTCAACTGTCTAGAAAACTTTTGAAACTAAGTTTTAAAGTCATTCTTGCAAGTTTCCACATCAAAGTTTTCTAGAAAACATTTTCCTAAAAAACATCTTTGTTAGTATTGGTGGTGGACCATAAATCTCACGAAAATCCACTTAGCGAACCCACTAGCCTTCATTTTGTTTTCACCTCACTTACATTAGCAAAACCCCTAGAGAGGTCATCCATCCAAAACCATCACAACTATCACCCTCTCTAAAATTTGACTTTGAAATCTGGTTTCACAAAGAATTAATACCAGATCTCACCTGGACCCAAATCCCCCTATCATAGTTGATGAACCAGAAAATATTTTGTGGCAAACTTCTGAAACTGGTAACTTAGCTACCAATAGGACCATCCATAAAGCAAGCTTTGTACCTGAACACCTTACATCCTTGCAAGATTCCCAGTTTGACTTGAGTTCAGCAAAGACCCTTTTTAGAAGCAAGTCACAAAGTAAAATCAACCTTGACGATCTTGAGCCCTTTGATTTTCAACAGGGTCCTAGCAGAGAGGCCTCACCCACTACACCTCCTGATTTTCAGCTTCTTCACCATTTTGGCTCTTACCACCCCAAATCTACTCAGAATCAGTCCACAAGCCCAAGTACTCTCGCTACACCCATTCAGACCACCACTGTGCAAATCACCTCATCCCACACCAAAAACCCTCATACTGTAAATCTACCATTCGCTCCCATCATGGCAACTTGGTATGTGCCCTTAGTATTGTTACACCATTTTTTGGTCATCTAACCTATTATCATTAGATGGACCCAAGTACACCATGTAAGACCAATTTTACCCTAAGTAAAATTGCCTTCACTATGTTAAAACAGAAAACCCCAAAAGGAAATATTAAACAAACCTATATTTGTTTGATTTTCCTCATGGAATAATTAATTAAACCATAATTTAATTATTATTCTAGTCATGTTTAACCCAAAATCAAAGAAATTAATTAGATAAACCTTTATTTATCTTATTATTTTCTAGGAATAATTATTTAAACCTTATTTAGATAATATTCCTTGTTAAATATGACCAAATCACCCACAAATAATTAAATAAATCATTATTTATTAATTATCTTTCAACCACTTCCTTAAATAATTAAATAACTCATTATTTATTTGATTATCTTCTAACCGCTTCCTTAAAAAGATAAATAAATCATTTATTTATTTATTTTTGACAAATTAAGGGATTTGACCCAAGTCAAATACCTTTTCCTCCAACAAATATAATAAAATATTCCATAAAAAGTGGATCTAGATATGGTTAACCCATGCACCAAGATCTAGAATGACCCAATATTTTGTTATAAATAGGAGGGTTTTTCCTACCATTCTTCACCTTTTGTTGCCTATTAGATCACTCTGGATCTATACACTTGGTCACATATCTCAATCATTTGCTCCCATTGAGCTCTACTCTTTGCATTGGGTTTTCTACATCAACTAGAGAGAGAAATCTTAGATCTGAAGTGCTGAGGACTTCCAAGAACCCATCCCACTGAGGGGAATTGGATACTCCTTCTAGTTTTCCTCCCAGGTGCCCTATTAATACAAAAATTCTTTCAAAAATTGTTCTTGTCTTGTCTATTGGTATATGGAGCAAACCCTTATTTTTACTGTTTAATGTCTTTCCATGCATAGATCTGGTGTTTTGCAGCTCTTTTCTTGTCTAACTAATCGCAGATCTGAAGATATTGGCAGCCACTTTTGTTGTTAGGGCTATTAGTTATGCGTAGCTAAAGTGGTCCTTTTTCGTACACTTCGACAAAGGATTCTTACTAACAAATGGCGACTCCACACGGGTTTTAAATTACAACCGCTGTCGTTTTTCATATTCCTGCATATCCAGCTACTTCAGACCCTAGGGTTTCTTTTCAGCTTTTTGTTTTTCCTATTTTCATGGTGTTTTTCCCCTATAACACCCTAAAACATTAAAATTTCTAACTTCCGCGTGTTTCTGGCCCTATTGCGCAGGTGACAGACATCAGCCGCAGCTGAGACGACATTTTTTTTCTGAAATCTGCCACCGAGAGCACCGGAAGTGCAGGTCTCACTTTTTGGCCCAAAAACTGCGACCTGGAGCTTCAGGTCGTAGAAAACAGCCCCAAAACTACGACCGGAGTGAAAAACAGGTCAAAAACTGCGACTTGGACATTTTTCTGCTGTTTTTCTGAAATTTTTCTGGGTTTTTCTGAAGCTTCTGTCAGGGATTTCCAGCCTCTGTCTCAGCCCATTTTGACCTATTTCTGATCTGATTTTTCTCATCTAAGTGGGAACCTAGCCCCCTAGGGCTTCAGTACCCTCCACTTTTGGTGGAAGAGTTTTAGCTGTTTCAGGTGTCTGCTTTTTTCAAAGTTTCAGCCTTCCCTTTTTCAGATCTGATACCTCATCCTCCGATCCCTTTAAATCAGCCTTCCTTCCTTTCAAATCACCTCTTGTCGTTTTGTTTGGACCTCTCTTTAGGACCTCCTCCCTGTCCTTTCTGCTTTTTGCTGATTTCTTCCCTTTTTTCCAGCCACCTTGCCTCTGTCTCTTGGCTGTGATCTGCACCTCTTTTCAGCAGCTTTACCCTTTAGATCCCCGTCCCTTTTGACCCTAGATCTATTGGCCTCTTTTTAGTGTGTTTTGATTAGATTAGTTTTGAGAGTCTTGCCTTTTCGGGTTATATTGATGCATGTTTAGCTGTTAAATGTTCTGTTATTTCAGCATTATATACTATTCTTTGCAGATTTCTTTTCAATTACGCAGCACACTTTTTCTTGCTCTCAAAACGAAAAGGGTTTAAAAATTAAAATTAACGCACATCACACACTGACCCTAAGTGAAGAAGCGCCTGGTTAACACTGCCTGGCAAAGACTTTAAAATCAATTGTCGCTGCACCTTGTCTGCCTTTGACCTTTCTTGATTCTGTCCCTTTCTGCCCTTGTCGGTTTCCTTCTTCCTATCATCATTGCGCCCCCAAGGCGCCTTTCCCAGAGACTTCTTGGCCTTTGTTACACCATTTTTTGGTCATCTAACTTTCCATCATTAGATGGACCCAAGTACACCATGTAAGACCAGTTTTACCCCAAGTAAAACTGCTTTCACTATGTTAATTAAGAAACCCCAAAAGGAATAATTAATTAAACCATAATTTAATTATTATTCCCAGTCATGTTTAACCCAAAAACAAAGAAATTAATGAGATAAACCCATAGTTATCTTATTATTTTCTAGGAATAATTATTTAATAATATCCCTTGTTAAAGATGACCAAATCAACCACCATTAATCAAATAAATCATTATTTATTTGATTATATCCCAACCACTTCCTTAAAAAGATAAATAAATCATTTATTTATTTATTTTTTCACTAATCAAGGGATTTGACCCAAGTCAAACACCCTTTCCCTCCAACAAATAATAATAAAATATTCCATAGAGGTGGATCTAGATGTGATTAACATTATTTTAATCATGCACCAAGATCTAGAAAGACCCAATATTTTGTTATAAATAGGAGGGTTTTCCCCATCATTCTTCACATTTTGTTGCATATTAGATCACTCTGGATCTATACACTTGGTCTCATTTCTGCCATTTTGCTCCCATTGAGCTCTACCTTCTACATTGGGTTTTTCTACATCTACAAGAGAGAGAAAGCTAGATCTGAAGTGCTGAGGACTACAAAGAACCCATCCCATTGAGGAGATCTGGATACACCTTCTTGTTTCCTCCCAGGTGCCCTGTAATATAAAAATTCATTCAAAAATCGTGTTCTTGTCTTGTCTGTTGGATGCATGGAGCAAACTCTTTACTTTACTGCTTAATGTCTTTCCATTTATAGATCCGTTTGTTGCAGCATTTTAACTACTAATCACATATCTGAAGATGTTTGGCAGCCTCTATTGTTGTTAGGCCTATTAGTTATGCGTAGCTCAAGAAGTGGTTCTTTTTTTACGTCTAATAAAGAATCTAGACTAACAAATGAAGTACCCATTTGTTTTCAATTACGATCATTAATGCTTATATTCCCTATGATATCCAGCCTACTTTTGGCCCTAGGGGCTTTTTTAGCACCAATTAGTTTTTCTTTTTCTATGTCATTTTTTCACATAAAACCCTAAAAACCTAAAATTCTTGAATTTCCGTGTGTTTCTGGCCCTCGACCAGGTAAGCGACACCACCGCAACTGAGACGAGCAACTTTTCAGAAATCGTCGTCGAAATGGAACTTTGGGTCGTACCTTTGGCCGCGACCTCGCGACCCGGACGCACGTTGGCCCGCTTCCGGCTACCCGACCCGCTCCGCCCGCCCATGTCTATTTTCGAGCCGCCCTCTTCAGTCTCTACATCGACTCCTCTCCTGATTCATCGGGTTCTCCTTTTCCTTCTGGTTCTCCCCCTGTCACCTTCACTATGTCTGGTCCAGGGCCTCACGCTAGCAGTGCTCCCGGCCCTAATGCCGGAACTACTACTAGCGGAACTGCCACAGGAACTACCTCGGCTGCACCCGTGCTCCCCTTCTTGGCAGGCTTCAGCCTCCCCAATTTGGACCAGTTGACAAACGACCCTATACACCATGACGCTAGTTGGCCTGCTATGCCGACAAAGCTCCCTTCCGACATCCCAAAGTTTGAAGGCCGTGCTGGAGAAGATCCTTCCAATCATGTACGATCTTTCCACATGTGGTCTTCATCTACCTCCATTACCGATGACTCTGTTCGTCTTAGATTGTTCCAACGCACACTTACAGGTGAAGCTTCTAAGTGGTATGTTGATCATCCCACTTCCTCCCATACCACCTTTGCAACTCTTGCCCCGGATTTTTTATCTTACTTCTAGCTTCCCCTTCGTTATGACACTGGTATCGAACTCTTGACTTCCTTCAAGCAAACCTCTTCGACCCGCCTTTCTACCCATGTCCAGGAATGGCGAAGAAGATGGAGCCTATGCCAATCTCCTCCCTTCGAAGACTGTGTCTACATGGACTGGTTCCTTAGATCTCTCTTGTCCCCTATCGGGAAAGATGTCGCATCGCATTTTCCTCAAACCGAAGAAGATGCCCTCCAAATGGTGTTAAAGTATGACCTGATCTACGCTCAGACAGGTTATGATCCTACTGTCCTACCTGCTCTCCCCAAACCCGGTGATGCCCATACACCGGGGGCACCTCATGCTGCCGACAGTATCGTTGGATCTATCTCTCATCCATCCGCTCAACCTCTCATGAGCTATGGTTTTCCTGGGGGAGGGGGCACCACTCCCTGCACTTCTCCCCCTCCCGGTAACATGCATCTAGGATACGGCATGCCTCATCCTTTTGCCCAACCCCCTACTTACCTCAATGTTGCCCAACTTAACCATTACCCTTATCCACAGCCTGGTGCGCCAGCTCCTCCAGCATATGCGCTTTCGCCTCCCTTGCCTTCTCAACCCCTGCAACAGCAGTCATCGCCCCCTCAAGAGCCGGTGGATGCACAGCAGGGATTCATGGCTACCCAACCACCTGACGGACAGGTGGCCACTCCACCTTCCCCTTCTGGTTCCTCCAATTACCAGATCCTCATGATGAACTCTGATCCACCTCTAACCGTCGACCTTAACCTTCAAACTCGGTCTCGCCAGTACCCCAAGCCTCCTGCTTAGTCTGCCTCCAAGCTTCCTTCTTCAGATTCTACAGAGCCTCTTTCGACACCAAATGGCCCCTTACATATCCCTCAACCCAAAGTTGAGGTTCATACCAAGATTCCTAAGGGACCGTTACGCCGAAACGCTGCCTCCGGTCGAGCTGCCCACTCGGATAGCATAGTAGATGATTTGGCACAATCTCTTGCTGTCATTTCCACATTGGAACTCCTCCAGTCGTGCCCTTCCCAAAAGAAGGCTCTACTATCTGCCGTGGGCACTGTAGATCCTGCTGATGACAAAATGATTGTGTTCGACGCCCATCAATCAGAACATCATCCTCTTCCTGCTTCCGTAGCCTTCCAATTCCCAGTCAAAATCTGGAACGCTAACGTTTCTCGGTGCATAATTGATGAGGGGGCATCCACCTGTGTGATGTCCGCTTCGGTTTGGAAGCAACTCGGCTCTCCTGAGTTGGCCCCTTCCACGATCACCCTTCGAGCGTGGGACGTCCATGCCTCCCAGCCCATTGGCCTGTTTCGTAATTGCCCTATCACCCTCGCCAGTAAGACTGTTTGCGTTGACGTCGAAGTCATAGACACCCCGCTAGACTACAACATTCTATTGGGGCGAAGCTACACCTATGCTATGTCTGCTGTCCCATTTGCGGTTTTCCGCAAGATGTCTTTCCCCCATAATGGAAAGATAGTCACCATTGACTAGTTGACATATCATGAGCCAAAATCTCAGACCTCACCTGAGACGACCATCTCTTCTGTAGCCAACAAGCAAACCGTCGATTCCTTGACCAGTGTCTCCCCCAGCGTTTACAAAGATTCCTCCCTACTTGGAACCTTCCCTGGTCTTCCTCCTCCTCCTGTCTCTGACCCCAGCTCATCGAATGTTTGCATGATGCAATTGTCTCGGGCTGCTCTCAAGCAACCTGCTTCGGCTAGTCAGCAACCGCGCTCTCCGCAACCTGCTCCTAGCCCTTCATCTGCAGCTGGTAGTCATGAGCCTCTTTGTCCTCCTGGAACAGTTCCTCCAAGCCTTAGCCATTTAGGAGCCGTCCCACCTGGCCATTACCCCTCTGGTCAGATACCGTTACTAGCTCCCCCACCAGGAGTGTCCACGGTACCTGTCATGGCCACCCTCTCTCTTCCTAACCTGACCCTTGGGATTCCCGTCTGGTACCTTGATCCTCCAGCCCTAACCTTGCCTGGTCAACCCAAACCTTATCTTGCTTTGACCTCAGTTCAACCGGTCCCCAAGACTTCTCCCGCTGCAACAGCGCCTCAGTCACCTCAACAGGAACCACCTCCTGTTGCGATCGCTTTGGGTAAGAAGGGCAAAGCTCACAAGGGGGCATCAAAGGACAAGGCTACCCCGACAAACCCTACCCTTTCTAGGCCTCCAAAGCATACCATCCAGTGTGTTATGTGTGATGTTGTCGGTCACGCCACCCATACCTGTCCTGAATTGCTTCATCTCAAGCCCATGGTTAATGTCACGTTCCTTGAGTCCACGGTCCCAGAAGCCTCTATTCCTTCCGCGACCATGATCAGGAACCCCAAGACTATTCACACCAACCACCCCTACGCGTTGTGTGATATCCATGGCCATTACACCCATCTTTGTCCCCACCTCGAGGACTTCCGCACCTCTCTAGCCGCGGTCCAACAATCCGAGGCCAAGCACAATGAGTCCACCTCTCCCTTATTTGCGCGTTTTTCTTCGGCAGAACTACCAGATATGACTGCTCCCATTGACATTCACCCTCCTGATGTCGAGATGACGAAGCCTTCGTCCAGCATTTTTTACCTATCATCATCCATGAGACCCTCAGGGAACATTCCATCTAAATCCTCCCATGTTGTTTCGCTTGACCTTCCTTCAGTGACCATCTTGGCCCCAACATCGGTAGATCCTTTATCTACTTACTCTTCGGTCACCCCTTGTGACGATGCACATGTGAACCTCTCTTCTCATGATGATGATTCATGTCACTCCACCACGTCAGGTGGTCTTTCTTCCACCATTAACCCCATCTTCTATCGTGATGACGACATTATGGAAAAAATCCCCACCCCTGACGTTATCTATTCCCCCTTACATCGAACCCAGGCGTTCACACCACATCCACCTTGTGGCCATTACATTGAAACCCAATGTTTGGGTAAGGGGGCACCCACATTTGAGAGACCAAGAGAAGCAATTCTCCACAACTCTCCTAGTGTATCTAGTCGTGTTGACTTTAGTCCCAGTATTCTTCCACATTTAGAAGAACCTCTAGAGTCCCATATCACTTCAGATCACTCTAGGGATGATACCCCTTATCGTTCGCTCATCTTACATCAGCAACCCAGTCTCTTAGACATTATTGTTAACCAACCTATAGCTTTTCTACGAGAGCATCAGTTCATTATCTCCAAATCCTCTTTTTGGGATAGTGACACCAGGTATGCCAACTCGGAAACTTAAAGTCCATTTGATCCCTATATGCAGTACCAAAAGAGATTGGTAATCCTCCATTTCCTTTCTCAAACTGCATAACCATAACAAGAACAAATGGCACACCACATCATTAATATGTGTTTAGATTCCCCTTTTTCTAAATACATTTTGGCATGACCACACCATGCTCGGGGGCACCCATGCCCCTCAACCATAACCCTCCTCACCTCATTTTTGGAGAGGAGGTTGTCTTACCGATCGAGTGTGAAATCCCTTCCCTTCATCTGGCTGTTTAACTTCTCCTTGACACCCAACCTCTAGAACAACGACTTATCCTGCTTGAGCGTGCCTTTGAAGACCGCCGTGTTGCATTGCAAACCATAGAAGCAGCCAAGAAACGCACCAAAGCTCAATATGATCGAAAAATTCCAGCCTCGTCCTTTTCACGAAGGTGACCTTGTTCTAGTATATGAACAGGCCCATGATGTCCTTGGTCACGGGAAGTTCGACTCATTATGGCTAGGCCCTTACGTCATCAGTAAGGATCTTGGTAAGGGGGCATACTTTTTAGAGGACTTCGAAGGCAATCCTCTTCCTAATCCTCGCAATGCACTCTATCTTAATAAATATTACCCTTAGCATTTCCCTTCTGAGATGCGTGTTTTATTTTCTGTTAGATAGCCAGCATCTTTTTTGTACTTTCATCCTTCGACAGGACCTATTTTTTCCAAGAAGGGCCACTTCACCTCCACTTTAAATCGAATTTCCTCACTTACGACACTTGTACTTGGGGCACCACTTCGCCTCCATACTTGTCCATGTTCGTGTCGATTTTCGTCATGAGTTCCCACCTTGTAATCATGTTTTCATGGTCCCCCATTGGGCCTTTACTGTGTGGCAGCACCATCGAGTCGCCCTTGTTTAGCGCATCCAAGTTGAGTCATCATCGCATTCATGGAGTCTATCCCGAGTCCCTTTGTACCCCGCCATAGCCCTCCATCCTTCATTGCTTGGTCTCTCTCTTGTGTCGCACATTATGACCTTCAGTCCCAATGTCCCCTATCCCTTATGATATTGCGTCAGTAGCTGCCATGTCATTCATGCCCTTTATGCTCTAACAAGGGAACTCATCCATTCGCTACTCAGTCCTTTCCATTTCCCTATCATCATTAGTGTCAGTCTGTCCGTCGCTCTACTATTTTCTCTCGCGCCTTAGTTGAGGATTTCTCATTGCCTCACCTGTGGCGGACCTCCTTATGTGGACATCAGCTCATTCATTCCAGAAGCCAGGTCTAGAGGGCGGTGTACCTTGGTTCCAGCTTCCACTCTTGTTCGGAGCCTCGTATCATGCAAAGGGATCTCTCGTTTCCCTTTGAATTGGTTGTTTCTCCACTCCAGCTCCTTTCAGCATGATCGAGATCTGTATACTTGATGGTTCAGTGATACAGCAGTAGCTCTTGATGATTCCCGGGTGTGTGTGAGATGTCTCAACCCTCATGAGGGGGTGGCCCTGCAGGTAGCCCCCCACATGCCCGGATGACCTCCTCCTTGCAGCCTTCGATGCAGCTCCAGATATTTGATGATGTTAGCCTTAGCCACTTGCAGCGCCCCTTTGATTTGCATGTATCGGTCAGATTTTGTGAGCCCTTCCCCATTTACAGGGGGCATTTGGGTTGTATTTGTATCTCATGTACTCAGATATTATTGTATAAGTCCTGGCTGTTATCTCAGGCACAACATGTATGTGGGATTCCTCATTGTATTTTTATCTGGCTCATGATTATGCCGGATGTACTTTATGGTTCGGTCCCTTGTTTACTGGACACACTATTCTTTTGTACTTTGTCTCGGCGGGCATAGGTATGCCTCCCCCGCCGCCTTCAGCACAAGTACCATCTCATAAAAAGAGACTTGTTGCACCTGCGAGTCTCGTCTCCTCAGGGTCTAGTTCTTTAGCACACTATCTACCTTGCATTTCTCTCTCTGACTTCCCTTTTTTTGTCTCGTGATTGAGTTCTTACAACGTACTTCGGTCATACGATTTGCTCCTGACACTCGCACGCTGGGGGGCAATCTGTTACACCATTTTTTGGTCATCTAACCTATTATCATTAGATGGAACCAAGTACACCATGTAAGACCAATTTTACCCTAAGTAAAATTGCCTTCACTATGTTAAATAACTTAATAAACCACATTTATTAGGTTGTTTATGGTCCAAACAGGAAACCCCAAAAGGAAATATTAAGCAAACCTATATTTGTTTGATTTTCCTCATGGAATAATTAATTAAACCATAATTTAATTATTATTCCCAGTCATGTTTAACCCAAAAACAAAGAAATTAATTAGAGAAACCTTTATTTATCTTATTATTTTCTAGGAATAATTATTTAAATCCTATTTAGATAATATTCCTTGTTAAATATGACCAAATCACCCACAAATAATTAAATAAATCATTATTTATTTGATTATCTTTCAACCACTTCCTTAAATAATTAAATAAATCATTATTTATTTGATTATCTTCCAACCACTTCCTTAAAAATATAAATAAATCATTTATTTATTTATGTTTGACTAATCAAGGGATTTGACCCAAGTCAAATACCTTTTCCCTCCAACAAATATAATAAAATATTCCATAAAAGGTGGATCTAGATTTGGTTAACATTATTTTAATCATGCACCAAGATCTAGAATGACCCAATATTTTGTTATAAATAGGAGGGGTTTTCCCATCATTCTTCACCTTTTGTTGCCTATTAGATCACTCTGGATCTATACACTTGGTCCCATTTTTCCATCATTTGCTGTGTGAGCTCCCATTGAGCTCTATTCTTTGCATTGGGTTTTCTACACCAGCAAGAGAGAGAAATCTTAGATCTGAAGTGCTGAGGACTTCCAAGAACCCATCCCACTGAGGAGAATTGGATACGCCTTCTTGTTTTCCTCCCAGGTGCCCAATTAATATAAAAATTCTTTCAAAAATTGTTCTTGTCTTGTCTATTGGTATATGGAGCAAACCCTTACTTTTTCTGTTTAATGTCTTTCCATGCATACGTGTTTATACCTTCTTTTCTTTGTCTAACTAACCACGGTATCTCAATATTACAAATGTACTTACAGCAGGAGCTATTAGTTATGCGTAGCTAAAGTGGTCCTTTTTCATACACTTCGACAAAGGATTCATACTAACAGTCAGTACTCCATGCCTCCTGCTTCATTTGTCCCCGAGTCCCCATATTCAGGTCTTACAGAGCCTTTGTCAGCACCCAATGGTCCCTTGCAAATCCCTCTGCCTAAAGCTGAGGTTCATACCAAGATTCCTAAGGGCCCATTACGCTGAAATGCTACCTCTGGTCGGGCTGCCCATTCATATAGCATAGTAGATGATCTGGCACAATCTCCTGCTGCCATTTCAACACTGGAACTCCTCCAGTCGTGTCCTTCTCAAAAGAAGGCTCTACTATCTGTCGTGGGTGCTGTAAATCCCGTTGATGACCAATTGATTGTTTTTGATGCCCATCAGTTAGACCATCCCCCCCATCCTGCTTCTGTTGCTTTCCAAATCCCAGTCAAAATCCGAAATGCCAACGTCTCTCGGTGTATTATTGATAAGGGGGCATCTACATGTGTGATGTCTGCTTCGGTTAGGAAACAACTCAGGGGGCAATCTGTTACACCATGTTTTGGTCGTCTAACCTATTATCATCAGATGGACCCAAGTACACCATGTAAGACCAATTTTACCCTAAGTAAAATTGCTTTTGCTATGTAAAATAACTTAATAAAACACATTTATTAAGTTGTTTATGGTCCAAATAGGAAACCCCAAAAGGAAATGTTAAACAAATATTTATTTGTTTGATTTTCCTCATGTAATAATCAATTAAACAATAATTTAATTATTATTCCAAGTTATATTTAACCCAAAACAAGGAAATTAATTAGATAAATCTTTATTTATCTTATTATTCTCTAGGAATAATTATTTAAATCTTATTTAAATAATATTCCTTGTTAAATATGACTAAATCATTTATAAATAATTAAATAAATTATTATTTATTTAATTATCGTTTAACCACTTCCTTAAAATAATAAATAAATCATTTATTTATTTATTATTTACAAATAAAGGGATTTGACCCAAGTCAAATACCTTTTCCCTCTAACAAATATAATAAAATATTCCATAAAAAGTGGATCTAGATTTGGTTAATATTATTTTAATCATACACCAAGATCTAGAATGACCCAATATTTTGTTATAAATAGAAGGGTTTTCTCATTCATTTGTCACCTTTCATTGGATTAGATCACTCTAGATCTATACTCTTGGTCTGACTTTGAGCCATTATCATTGTCACATTCTTCATCACTTGTTTTGTGAGCTCCCTTTGAGTTCTATGTTTGTCTGGGTTTTCTACACCAACAAGAGAGAGAAATTTTAGATCTGAAATGGTGAGGACTTTCAAGAACCCATCCCATTGAGGAGAATTGGGAAACACCTTTCTTTTTTTCCTCTCAGGTGCCCCCTTTTAATATAAAAATTATTTCAAATATATTGTTCTTGTATTTTCTATTGGATGCATGGAGCAACATTTTACTTTCACTGCTTAATGTCTTTTATGCTTAGATATGGATTTGTGCAGCTTTATTTGAATCACCTAACTGCAGATTTAAAGATATTGGTAGCCATAATTGATGTTAGGGCTATTTTTTATGCATAGCTAAAGTGGTCTTTTTCCAACAAAAGATTCATACTAACACTCAAAGTTGTTGAATCTCAATATGTTGATCTCATATTTTACTTTAAAAATGGATATGATCCTTTGCAGCTCAATTACAACAAGAAAAGAGCCTTAAGATTAAAATAAAATTAATATCATATCATCAACGATGTTTATTCAGAAAAAAATATGACTCTATCTAATTAAGATATCTAGAAAAATATGAGTCACAAAAGGTTTCGCAGGAACTCCATGATGGCTTAGCTGGCGGACATTTTGGAGGAGACACAACGGCACAAAAAATTTTGCATGCTGCTTATTACTAGCCAACTTTGTTTAAATATGCACATCAATATGTAAGAAAATGTAAAACACGTCAAACTGCTTCTAGAAGAAAAATTATACCTGCACTACCGTTACAACCAGTCAACATTGAACAACCATTTGAATAATGGGGACTAGACATAATAGGTGATATTATTCTCCACTCTTCAAAGAAACATAGATATATTATTACAGTAACATATTATCTCAAAATGGGTGGAGGAAATTTTGCTAAAGGTAACTAAATTTGAGAACATCATTGAATTCATTGACCAACTCATTATTACCAGGTTTGGTTTACAAACTGACTTAATGTTTGATAATGCATCTTATTTCTCAGGTAATGCAATGACATAATCTTCTCTTAAAATAGGTTTCAAACTTAAATATTCTTCCAACTATTATCCTCAGGGAAATGGTCTAGCAAAATCAACCAACAAAAATCTCATCAGAATTATAAAATGAAATGTTGATCAAAGTCATAAGAACTAGCACAAAGCTTTGACATTTTCTCTATGGGCAGACTGGATTACACGTAAGGCTTCAATAGGTAGTTCTCCATTTAGTCTAGTTTATGGGAAATAAATTTTTCTTCCCACAAACATAACTATTCCTTCTCTAGCCCTAGTCCAGTTTATCGAAGAAACTCCTTTTTCTTCCTTGCAATTGGGACAAGCATAGATCCTTAAACTTGAAGAAGAAACAAATAAATCCAAAATCACACATGCTCACCATAAAAAATTAGTAAATACTTCCTTTGATGCACACTCTCTTAGCCCAAAATCATTTCAACTAGGAGATCTAGTATTGAAGTGGGACAAATCACACGAGGAAAAGGGTAACCATACCAAATTCCAAAGAATGTGGCTTGGACCATGTCATATTTCTGAGCTAATCGACCCATCAACATTTTTACTACAAGATTTATCAGGCAAGAAAGAATCCTTGGCTATAAGTGGGCATATTTTGAAGAAATAATTTTCATAGAAGATAACCTCTTATATTCCTTGTACATTATTTCTTTTACTTTTCATAGGAAAATAAAGTTGAAATAGTATAATTATTGACTTCACAATAAATTTTCTTTGAATATTTTATTATTTCCACTTTTAGAAATAGTGACTATTAAAGAAATATTTATAACATTTGAAAAGTAAAAGGGTTTTGGCTCTCTAAATTTTTTTTTGTTTTTCACAAACATATTTTTTCTTCTAAGAAGCCTCCAACTTTATAAAAGACTTTTTATCTATTATTAGTCAAGAAAAGTATCTTTAACCAAGTAAAAGACTCTTTGCAGATATGCATTTTTAACTCTAAAATTGTCATCCAGAAACTCTTAAGGAGTCAATGATTCTCCCCATCTAATACATTTTTCTCTTTTAAAGGTTTAATCTTATGAAATTAATTTTCAAAAAAGCTTAAAATATAAGGGGTCTCATCACGAGCCTGCTTACCATATTCATAGGGGAATAACTAACCGACATTACCAAAATTGCATATCAAAACATGGTAATGGCTTGAGATTATTTTAATCAAAAGAAAAGGGGTCTCATCACGAGCTAGCTTGTTCAACTAAGTTAAAACCAATGAATGGCAATGTCATTATTTGGTCACCAAACCAGGACAATGAATTTTAAGTAGAAAAAATAAATAAAAAAGAGGAAATAAGAATACGTATATGGCTTAGGATTTATCTTTAAAATCGAATTCTTATTTAGATGGGATACTGAATCATTGATTGGTTAAAAAGTAACTTTGTTAAGGTTATTAATAACTAATTGCAGCATAGGCTCTACCTGTGACTAATGAGGATATTTTAAACTAATCTACAAAAAATTTCTGCTACTTTATTTTTAACCCAGTAAAGACTGATTTAGACAAAATAATTTTCAACTTTAAGAGGACATCAAGTGAATATTAATGAAGTGATTTTATTTTTATGATTTAGAGAAATATTACCTATTTTAGATTTCATGTTATTTGGATTTCTTGAAATCTTTTTATTTTGAAAAAGACAGAAATTTTAAAATTATCCGAGATAACCGGTTCTCCCAGTGAATCTCCAATTGTTGTACTATAAGATGTCCCCCCATTTATTTTTACATTGATTAAAGTTGTGAATAATAAATGGGGACACTTTAAAATAACAAACAAATGAAGCTTAGGATGTCTTACTTCGATTTTCTTTAATTCTTCAAAAAATTTAGAAATAAAAGGAAAAAAACCTTTTTCCACTTTCATCTTAGTCCGCTTAAGTGCAACTCACAAATTGCTAAGGTAAAAATGTTGAAACACACGTAAAACTTGTGAATTGTGATAACACTAAGACATGTTTCAAGTTATATGCAAATTTTTCATTAAAAAGGTTAAAAATCCCTTATAACGATTAATCGCATCGTTCCTAAAATTGAAAAAATAGAAATATCATCTGGAAAATAAAATGCGAGAATGTCAAACCCGATAGAAAAATAAACAAAGTTTAAATATGTCAACAAATCCGATAAAGCGCAATACTTTGAGTTATATCGCTAATCCATCCCACAACATCAAGCTAGATGAAAAGTCATGTCCACTTCTATAAAGTGCGATATGCGATTTGTGTAGATCGCATTTCACAAACACTTGAGGTCAAGATTTGTAGTATAAATACTTGTTCGATGTGAGATTTTTGATATATTATTTATCACAAAGTGCTAGAAATTGTGTAATTAATCTATCTGTTAAAATATCTCACGATATAAATATTCTTTTTGGACATATATGGTAAAACACCTAAAAGATTTGATAAATGTTTAATGAGATATCAATGAAATTTAATGGTTTCGGCACTTGAAAACATTGATATCTTTCTATGGCATGTTTCAAATAAAAGCGTTGGGTTTATGATTTATGGTAATTAAACTCTATTCTCTCCTCTCCTCTTCGTCTCTACTCTGATTTCCCTGTTCACTTGAATTCAAGAAATTACCCGAGAAAGAAATATCAGCAAAAATGACGAAGAAATAAAAATAAGTTTCCGAAGAATTTCATCTAAATTTATTGATATGCCTGCACTCTTCTCAAATACTACTTGCTATATGACAATGGAACCACTTCCTGGGAAGCAACATATAATTTTCTCAAAGGAGAGAAAGGGAATTGAAGAAAGTAGCAACAACAGATGCACCTGGCTCGTCTGAAGCTTCTTATTTCGAGGTAACATGTTCCTTTTTAACACAGGATAGCCGCAAGACCAAATATTTTACCAAAATCTAACATGGTAATATGGGTCATTGACAATGTCAATGTCGCTGACAAAAATTTCAAGAACTGATGACAAGAAGACATGGGTTCATTTACCCCTGAATATTTGCGCATTATGTACCATCTGCCAATACCACAAAAGGTTTATGATAAAGCTTTTCTTGAAAAAATTTCCAAAGAAAATGAAGACCCAATGAAGGTAGTGAAATAATGGAAGGTTGATTGCAACAAATTTAAGCATGATAAACTTGGTATTTATCCAATTTCACAATTACCAACACCCTACTATTTCATAACAACAATGATGTGTAGGTTATTTTCCAAGCATGATACCACCAAATTTTTTATTGAATGGTTTCCCCTAATAAATGATATCATCAGTTCTACCATTTTGAATTGGGCCAATATCTTATCCAATAATTTGGCCAAGACTATTAGAGAATACAGAATGAATATGATCTTTTCTAACAGAAAAATTTCTCTTTTTCACATGAGTGCATAGATTATAGACGCCATATGTTTCTATTCAAATTTTCCTATTACGGGTTGGAAATGGACTAGCAAAGACCCTAGTCCTATTCATGTCTATCACAAAGCCTGGAACCTGAATTTCATTCTCATTTTTATAAAATTTTCCATGGAGTGATATTGCTTATCCACCAAATTAGTTTTAATGAGAGAACACCCATGATTTCTAAAGAGGCCAATGCAGAAATTATGCATGTAGCCAGATGGTTTAGAGAAGAAAATTTCACTTATATCAAATTTTTTAGGATTATTTCATTTCCCCATGTTTTTTCCTATTATGTCCCAGACAAACTTTTGGCTAGGGAGATTTCATACCAAAAATTGGGAAATGGTATAACCAAGCATCTCAAAGATTACAAGAATTCTATTTGGCCTACGTTTCTAGTACAGTGTGGTACCTTTTCTCTTTTTGAAATAGGTCATATAGCAAAGGAGATCCTAAATATTACCTCCTTTTATATGGATTTTATGCCAAGAAGACAGTATGGCCCCAACAATGTAGTCCAAAATTTTACTACTGCTCTTAAAATTAGACCATTCATGCATGAGAAAAATAATTTTGATGATTTATTTGAAGGGACAAAAAAAACTTTAGAGGTATTAAACATAGCATTTAACAAAATCAATGTAACAGATATCAAATATTTCCATGAGTACATAAATAAAATATTGGAAATAGTCCCATTGGACCTGTTTCAAATGTAATAAATTAGTGAGACAACTCCTATTCTTAGCCTAGATGATGATCCAAAAGAAATTTCTGAAGATGAATCCCAGTAGAACTTAGTTCAGGATTCAGAACATTCCAAACATGAGTCCCAAGGTTCAAATCACTCTGAAAATAAAGATGAAAGCCTTGATAAAATAATTTAATATGTAACTAAAGTTATTAACATACATGCTGAGGAAAGAACTGGTGAAGCTGGATTAGTAAAGACATATTCTAAAGAACTTCAGGAAGTTCAATATACACATGAGCAGACAAAAAAATCCCAAGCAGAGCATTTAGGAAAAGAATGACAGAAGTTTATTGAAAGACTTCAAATACCACCTAATCCTAATCCTAAAGGATCATCAATCTTTATACTCCTAAACAGATTCAAAAGCTACGAGATATAGAAATAGCGCTTAAACAAAATCAAAGTGTTCAAGATCAGGAAATCATCCCGACCTTCCCTAATGAAGAAATTGGTTTGAATATTGAAGAGATACCTTCATCGGACGTTTTCTACAGTCCAAATCATAAAGTTGTAGTAAAGAGGATAAAAAGAAGAAGAGTTGATGAAATAATGACAACCCTTAGTAATGAGTCAGTAGATATTGTTTGGAAAGACACTCTTGTCAATCTAACTGAACATCTTATTAAACTTTCACATTTTGCAGGAGCATATGGAAATGCTACAATTGATAACACAACAAAAGTGCAAATTATGCTTAGATAAAGAGAAGAAAGAGTCCAAGTTCTATAAAAACAACTGGAATAGGAGAAACACAATTCCAATAAGCAAGATGAAACACAAATGGCACAGTTCCAAAAATAATTTGAAAGGTTGAAATTGTAGCATCAAGTGCACATCTCTGAGAAAGACGCACAGATAGAAGAAATAATGGAGAAGCTCAAGAGTAAACCTAAAATAGAACAATTCATTAAAGAAGCACTTGAATTTAATTGACAGTTGAAACAACAACAAGAGAGTTTTTGCCAAAAAATATCCGCTACTAACTCATACTATGAAATAAGTAACATATTGACTCAACAGGTGGTAAACAAAAATTTTGAATGTGAAAGGATTGATATGAAAATTTCTGAATTTATTTCTTGGAAAAAATATGAGGAAGGGAAGAAGGCTTATCTCCCAAATATTGATAGATATCATAAGGATATTTTATTCAAATATTGGGAAATTCAATTAAAACAAGAAGAGAAAGTGGCATCAAAGGTAGCCAACGTAGCAAGAAAAATCATTGAGTATGTGAGTGAACAACTTCATAATGCCAAATTTATTGAAGAATGCAGAGCTGAAGAAATTCCAGAGGGAAAGCTATCAGAAAAGAAGTGGAAGGAAAGCACTGAGAAACAAGCACAATCAATTAAACAGATAACTAAATTGGATCAAGAAAATTATTGGAATTTCTTGATTAGACCACATAACCCACTAGCACATTTAGCCCAATTTTCGATGGCCAAAATGCCTCTCTTGTGACACATAGGCATCCCAAGAGTGGCACCTTGAGGTGGGGCAAAATTTTAGTTCTCCTAAATTTGGAATTCCGACACTTTACTTAACTGTTGGTATAGTGACGCTAATTCTGAAATTTTTTGGTGGTGTCACAATTCCGATGTTTCAAATTTTTCATCTCTCTTCTGACGAAAAAAAGCATCGCTCTTCAGATGAAAAAATGCGTCGCTCTTCCAACAAACACAAGCGTCATTAGTCCAGCTCTACACAATGCCCCAACTGGAACTTCTAAGCGTCACTCTTCTGACCAAAACACGAGTCGCTAGTCTAACACCACACAATGCCCCCATTGGCGCTTCTAAGCATCACTCTTCTGACCAAAACAAGTGTCGCTAGTCTAACACTACACAATGCCCCAAATGATGCTTCTAAATGTCAGAATACCGATGCTTATAAACGTCAAAATACCGACGGTTGAAAAAAATAAAAAAAAAATTAAAAAAAAATAAAAAATAGATGTTGGAATACTATCGGCAAAATAAAAATTATTTTAAAAAATTAATTTTCCTGACCATTATATTTCCTTGATAACTAATTTGAATTTTTCATTAAATTTCCCTTGCATCATTTTGGAATATGCCACTGAAGATAATTCTGTAAATAAAAAGGTGTTTTCATGTTTTTTATGCCAATTTATCTCAGGAAATAATGTAATGTGGATAAAACATCGATGCACTATATGATAATATGCATTTAATCCTGCAATGAGTCAATACCACATAGTTGATGGAACAAATGTCCCAAAAGGCTAGTTAGAATATTATCGTTGTGAATAGAGTAGGGAGTCATTTAAATTTCAACCCCTTTAATAATGAAAATCATGGGAAATATTTACTGGATACGTAGAGGAAAATCTAGCCACTTTTCATTTGCCCAAGGAAAATATCAACATATGAAACTATCAAATCTGGTGTGACATCTACCTTAATCTATTCATATAAATCCTGTGAAAGATAAGAACCGGTATAGTTCTCTTAAAATAACCTTCCAGTACTTTCCAAACAAGATTATGTTTTGTATAATATCACTTTCTCACCAAATCACCTCCATATCTTGAAATACACTCCCAAGAACCAATTCTCAAAACTAATGAAAAATAATTTGCAACCTTGGGCTTGTCGACAATAGCTAGTTCTACCATACATTTTAGATCTTTCATTTTACCCACCTCTAGAATTGATTTATTTACAACTAAGGGAGTAGCCAATACCTTTAAGAAATATTCATCTGAATTATTTTAATGAAAGAAGAGGTTTTCTTCAACATTAAATCCAATACTCCTCCAATGGATGTAAAGAAACAAAAAAATGAAAAAGTGGTGTGCTTGTTATATGGCTCCCCTTCTGCACTCAACATTATGTTAGCAACATGAGACAAAATATTCTACTAACGCCCTTGTGAAAACACCATTGACCCATTCATATAGCTGAAATGATACTTTATCTTTTGGTGTCAATGCAAATCAATGAACAAAATCTCCTCCAATATCATCCTGCGCTCTTTGCATGTATAGATTTAACAATCTGGAAGGTGTTGCATGCAACATTTCCAAAGCTTCCTACCATTTCCACTAACACTACAAAAATACTGCAGCACCATTCCCTGTCTTTAAAAAACTATTTGATAATAGATACTCTCCTTTCCCATGCCTTCTTGCTAGGTTTTCCTATAACTCCACTCTATGGTGGCTTAAATTCAAGTTCAAATATGGAATATGGTTTACAATAATGTGCCATCCCTTGGATAAAACCAATATGTGCAGCCCCTATTTACCTTTCCAATTTATTTGTTCATGATGAAGCAAGATCTTCTAAAGTAGATACATAAGACATTCTTGGATGTAGTGCAACAAAAATATACCAAGGATGACCTACAAAAATTTCATCCATATGGAGAAGTGAAATAATTATGTTCATCTGATGCAGGAGCATTAGGCTCAAACCAATATTTTGTATGTAGGTAGACTTAGGGGGGGTCTTATATTTTCTCGGTCATGTAATTACTGAATAAATCAAGTGATTTTAGTTTAATGTAGAAAATATTGTAATTGCTCGAATGATTAATCGGCACTTGAAGAGATAGTCAGTTTCAGAAGTTAAGCTAATTTTAGGAGTCTGTCTCTTTCTGTCAGAGTGTTAGTCTCAGAGTTAGAGATATGAAGAGTTTTGAGCGTTAGAGGAGTTGAGTCAATTCAGGGTTTTGTATAAAAATAAGCCTTACAGGCATAATAGAATGGGACCTACTTAGACAACCGCATAGGCTACATAGGACTGTAGAGGAGAAGGGCCAATTCATCGAAGATCTGGCCAGTTAAAAGGTTTGTAAGTTAATTCACTATGTAATGAAGATTTGTTTCAGTATTTATGTGAAATTGTTGGTTTAATTCTGCGTGAAGAATTCCTGAACCCCCGTGAGCTGGGTGTGATTAATACTCTGTGATTTGTTTAAAAGTATGTCTGTGCGTTCAGTGATGAGAATGTGTGATAGATCCTTGTGATAAGACCCACTGGAAATGTGTGGATTCACCCCAAGAAGTAGTTGTATGACCTGTGTGATGGAACTGTTGGCGTTGAATTTTGTGAGCTAGAGTTTGAATGTGCTCTGTGCATCCTTAGAGAATTCGATATCCATGATAACGCTGTGGTCGAATGCGTATAGTATTCTATGCAATTAAGGTGAAGATTGATCAGACTTCTGCGTGTAAGATTCAGTTGTGGATTTGGTCGAACCTTGCGAAGGGGCGTTCAGCTTGTAAGTTTGGAGTAGAATGAATCATGGTTGAAAGGTGAAGGTGAAACAACATGAGTAGGTAGAGGAATGAAGTTGTGTATTGACTGAAGCGAGAGCGAAAGCGGAGTATTTGGCGTTGAAATTTTAAGACCGAACCTGGAGTAAGGGGTGTGGAACCACGAAGAAGTGAATAGTGAACGTGGTTTAGAGCTGAACCCGACAGTATATCGCAAGTTACAAAGGTGGTAAGCTATATTTAAGAATTTGGGGCGATCCCATAGACTGGGCGACACGTGTCCCTGAGTAATTTTGAAAAACCACCCTCATCGCGAGTTAAAGCTCGTGCATATGAGCCGCGCGAGATTTGATTAGGGACGTTCGATCAGACAAGGCAACGCGACATACCATCCACCATTGGATGTGGAAGGCTCGTCAGTGCTGGGCCCCAGTTTTAAGTTATATTTATTGGGAATTTCAAGATAAGGTTTGTGAGGTTAATAAAGGATGGTTGAATATGCGAAGTTCGCGCAATATGAATTGTGTGAAAGGTTGAATGTCGGGTAGATTCCATTTAAGCACGTAGTTAAAAGTTAGAGGACTTGACATTCGTTATTGCGCGGATATGCCGAAGGTATATATGGTTTGGTTGATTTATATCAAGGAAATGTTATGAATATTGGTTGAGAGTAGAGCTCCTATGAAAGAAGAAATTTAGTAGTGAGATTACCAGTCCTTGGCTTGGAGTTTTATTTGATTAGCCAGTCTAAAAAATAAAACATGTTGAGTTTGCACATATTGTGAAGATGATAGGAAAAGAAAATTTAGAGGCATTTTACACACAGATTGAGGTTGAAGTAATATGAAACTGGGAATGTGGGTTTACCCCGTCATTAAGTGGTATCAGAGCTAGAATTTAATTAGCTCTCTGAAAATTTTATTTTGAAATGCACATGTACTGAACAGGAAGGAAAAGTTGAAGTTTAAATCTATTTAACAAAAAAATTGCAGATTTGATTTCACTGAATATGCAGTGAAGGTTGACAACTCAGATTTACAAAATCTGGAGTCGAGGATAGAGTGTCTTGAAGATTGCAGCAGGTAGAAATGCAATGCAGGTGAGAAAAGAAGCAAGATCATTCGGGGATCTTGAGAGGTAAGATGATGAGACTTATTTGAACTTTGGTTGGAAGGATTTGTTTGCAGAATATAGAGTGCAAGCAATTGAGGAAGAAATCTCAGCAAGAGGCAGATCACAAGCCTTGAGAGCAGTGATAAGAAGAGTCCAGCAAGGGATTTTGAGTGCAGAAAGAGTGTGGCAGAACCTGAAAGATTCCCAACTGAGGTTGGATGAAGGAAGAATAGAGGTATTCTTGAGAGAAGTTGCAGAGTAAAGCCTAGAGAGCAGAAGAGAGTGCTCAGAAGGTTCCAGTAGAGAGGGGACCAATACATGCCAAAAACCGGGTCCAGAGGAAGGGATTGGTGAGGTGAGTTGCAGCAAGAGAGCTTGCTATTGCAGAGGATTAGTGCAGTTTGTGAGTGAAGAAATCCTAGGGAAGAAAATGGCTATTGAGAGCCATAGCAGAGATTGCAGATATTGTAGAGGTTTTGAGAGAAGCCACAGTGGAAGAGTGAGGGAAGATGCCAAAGAAAATGGCATAAGGAAGAGACTCACTAATGCAGAATATTGGAGAGAGGTAGTTGACATCAGGGAATAGTTCAATGAACTGAAGATGAGGATAGAGGAAAGCCAGAGAGTTGGTTGGCTCATGAAAAATAGGGTGAAGTGGAAACCATTACAGTTGAGGTTGAGGCAAAAGAAGATTGCCCTATTGAGAGGAGAAATCAGAGTAGTTGAGTTGAAAGAAGAAATTTCTGCTTGTGAGGCAAAACAGAGCACAGATGAAGAATGGAGATCTGCAAGAGATCTTGTGAGATATGATGAAGACTTGAGGTAGCAAGAAGCTTGTCTTGCTGAAGAGGAAGTCATTGAGGATTTCTTGAGTTATTGGAAAAGTCCATATGATGTAAGGTATTGTGTTCTTGAGTCTAACAAATGTGAAGTGATGGGAGACTCCACAGAGGAAAAAGAACCCTGAGTTCTTGAGGCAAGGATGGAAATTTAAGATTCCATGTGTAGGCCTGCTCAAGAAGAAGTTATTGAGAAAGAAGCCAGGAATGAAAGGTCTTGTGATTTGAAAACTAAAAATTTGTGTGTGTTTGTAGGTACACCACTAGAAGATGGACAAGCTTCAGAGTTTGTTGATGAGGAGGAGACATTGAATCTGAAATCTATTCAGATCAATGCTGAGATAGTGAAATCTTAGGAAGAGATGAAGAAAGAGAAAATGATAAATGCTCAGAAGAAGAAGGAATTACTCAGAGTGATTGAGTATCTAGAGAAGGACTTGAAGATTGAAGCTTCAAGTGGGACCAAGGGGTCCAAGAGCCTTACATCTGACATACTTTGTATGTTTGCAGGAACAGCAGGTGAGAGAGAACAAACTGCTGATGTTGTCACTGAGGAAGAAAATGGAGTAGCTACATGTTTTGAAAATGTCCATGCACAGTTGGAGAAAGATTCTGCTTTCCCACATGTTGGAAGCAGAAGAGCTTTAGTTTATGATATGGGCCAGAAGCTCGAAGTTGAACAGCTTGGAGAAATTGAAGAAGAGAAGACTATTGAAGAATTTCTAAAGCATATGGAAGACTTGGAACATCAAGAATATTTGTGTATGAGTGAAAGTATTGATGGAGACAGTTCACATGATGGAATTGTGACAAATGAAGCTGACTGTTGCCAAGTAAAGTACGATGATTATCTTTCAGATGAAGGAGTTCATTAATTCCTTGTTTTATAGGAGATATTGTTTCAATGGAGTTGTACTTAATGAATATGAATTTGTTATTAATGATGATAATGACAAATTGCTTTTATTAAATGGCCAAGTAAGGAATGATAGACAGATAGCTGAAGTTTTTGCAGAGATAGCAGATCACAACTCTATTCTGATGAAGGCTGAGGAGATAGTGACAACTGAATATAGTGAAGATTTTGATGAGATGCCAAGATTGTGGCATGAATCAAGTGTTCTAGAGCAGAGGACAGAACCACAAAAGGAAGGTGTTCAGGTGGTAAGGACAGAGATGAATGAGAAGAGGATAGTTCATTCTTATGAACTAGATCAGAGGGAAATCCTTACAGAGGATGGTCCAGAGGAGAGACTAACTGATAGTCTCAAGATATGTTTGAAGAATTAGAATTAGCATTCTGATGTGTTAATTGAGAAGAAAAGAAATTTGGGCAACATACTGAGATGCTAACAGAACAAGGAAAGGCTCTGAGGCCTTGTGGATTTTGTTTTAACAAATTTTTGATGAATGCGAAACCTATTGATGATGGAGATAAGTTGACAGCATGGGGCAGTCAATTGAAAGAGAAGGAGAATTCTGTGGAATATTTTAAACCATGGAATGGAGAAATCGAGCTGCTAGGGAGTATGCTGAATCAGCAGGATTTGATACTAGAGAGAAAACCTCAATTCCTGAATTAGGGATTACAGAATGAAGATGAGCAGTTGAAGAATGAATATGAGACAGCCATGTCTCATATGCAGAAAATTGTTGTTGTTGATAGCAGAGAATAATTGGATTGTTCGAAAAGCCAAGAGGAGATTAAAGAGAAGGCTGTAGGGCAGACTTTTGGGGCTACTAGAGCAATGGAAAATCAAAGTTTTACTCTGATAGAAGATGAAATCTCAGTGGTTGAAAGACTTGAGGTGATTAGCAGAATCATTCAAAAAGAGGGGAGGCAATTGCTGAAGATTTCCAAGCCAGGAGAAGAACATGCTGAATCAAAATCAAAACATGCTGAGAGTGGGAGCCAAGCATAAAATAAGTGGCTGAAATGTTTACTGAATACATTCAAAAAAGAGTGCGAAATGGCAGAGCAGTAGCTGATTGAGGTGTTGCTGGGAGAATTGTTGAAGATAGAGGATAAGGAAGTTGTCATAAATGACAATCAGGAAGAGTTTTACTATTAAAAAAAGCAAGAGGGCATGGATGATTGGGTGGAAGCTAGGGTAGCAATAAGAACTGAAGAAATAAGAGTGCAACAAATAGAAGCAAGAGCCCAACAATCAGAGGAAAGGTTAGACAGAGAAATAGCATTGGTGAGAAGACTGATGATGAAGATGTCTGAGAAAAAGGAAGCAACAAGGGTAAAAAGAAGTAGCAACACAAGCAAAGAAGACAGAGGATGTAAAGGTGCAGCCTATGGAAAGCTACAACATAAAGTATGGAAGCCAGGGGGAATGTGAAAGAAGAGCACTACAATAGATGGTCAGTTGCAGAACAAAGTATGGGATCCAGGCAAATAAAAATGAAGGCACATGATCAGGAGATCATGAACCATTTTAACCTGGGGAGTCTGATGTAGCAGCATTAGGCTCAAACCAATATTTTGTATATAGGTAGACTTAGGGGGGGTCTTATATTTTATCGGTCATGTAATTACTGAATAAATCGAGTGATTTTAGTTTAATGTAGAAAATATTGTAACTTCCCGAATGATTAATGGGCACCTGAAGAGATAGTCAGTTTCAGAAGTTAAGCTAATTTAAGGAGTCTGTCTCTATCTGTCAGAGCGTTAGTCTCAGAGTTAGAGATATGAAGAGTTTTGAGCATTAGAGGAGTTGAGTCGATTCAGGGTTTTGTATAAAAATAAGCCTTACAGGCATAATAGAAGGGGACCTTTTTAGAGAACCGCATAGGCTACATAGGACTGTAGAGGAGAAGGGCCGATTCATCAAAGATCTGGCCAGCTAAAAGGCTTGTAAGTTAATTCACTGTGTAATGAAGATTTGCTTCAGTATTTATGTGAAAATGTTGGTTTAATTCTATGTGAAGAATGCCTGTACCCCCATGAGCTGGGTGTGATTAAGACTCTGTGATTTGTTCAAAAGTTTGTCTGCACGTTCAGTGATGAGAATGTGTAATAAATCCCTGTGCTAAGACCCACTGGAAATGTGTGGATTCACCCCAAGAAGTAGTTGTATGACTCATGTGATGGAACTATGGGCATTGAATTCTGTGAGCTAGAGTTTGAATGCACTCTGTGCATCCTTAGAGAATTTGATATCCACGATATCGTGGTGGTCGAATGCGTATGGTATTCTATGCAATTAAGGTGAAGATTGATTGGAGTTTTGCATGTAAGATTCAGTTGTGGATTTGGTCGAACCTTGCGAAGGGGCGTTCAGCTTGTAATTATGGAGTAGAATGAATCATGATTGAAAGTCGAAGGCGAAACAATGTGAGTAGGTAGAGGAACGAAGTTGTGTATTGACTAAAGCGAGAGCGAAAGTGGAGTATTTGGCGTTGAAACTTTAAGACGGAACCTAGAGTAAGGGGTGCGAAACCACAAAGAAGTGAACAGTGAACGTGGTTTAGAGCTGAACCCATCATTATATCGTGAGTTACAAAGGTGGTAAGTTGTATTTAGGAGTTTGAAGCGATCCCATAGACTGGGCAACGCGTGTCCCTGAGTAAGTTTGAAAAACCACCCTCATCGCGAGTTAAATCTTGTGCATATGAGCCGCACAAGATTTGATTAGGGACGTCCGATCAGACAAGGCAACGCGATGTACCACCCAGCGTTGGATGTGGAAGGCTCGTCAACATTGGGCCCCAATTTTAAATTATATTGATTGGGACTTTCAAGCTAAGGTTTGTGGGGTTAATAAAGGATGGTTGAATATGCAAAGTTGGCACAATATGAATTGTGTGAAAGGTTGAACGTCGGGTAGATTCCATTTAAGTGCGTAGTTAAAAGTCAGAGGACTTGACATTCGTTATTGCGCAGATATGCCAAAGGTATATATGGTTTGGTTGATTTATATCAAGGACGTGTTATGAATATTGGTTGAGAGTAGAGCTCCCACGAAAGAAGAAGTTTAGTAGTGAGATTACCAGTCCTTGGCTTGGAGTTTTATTTGATTAGCCAGTCCCAGAAATAAAACATGTTGAGTTTGCACAGATTGTGAAGATGATAGTACAAGAAAATTTGGAGGCATTTTACACATAGATTGAGGTTGAAGTAATCTGAAACTGGGAATGTGGGTTTACCCCGTCATCAATCACAAAGATATTTTGTGGAAGACTACCAATTGCTTCCAAATTCTCCTACAGATCTTTCAAGAACCATGATGCTACTTGTTTATTTTTTTAGTTTCATCATCGAACATACTTATTTCCATATCTCCAAGAGTAGGGACAATAACTTGTATGCCATAGTGCATGTGAAGAAAATAAACATCATAAATAATATGGCATGGAGCAATTGCATATTGAATGGGATACATATTCAAATGTTTTAAATAATCGTGAAATTTTATGTCTAGAACAATACTAAATAATACCATGTTATTTTTCATAAACCTCACTCTTGCAAAAAAATTTCTCGGTTACATTATGTTTAACATATATGACATTTTGTTAGCCTTCGTCTTTTATTTTTAATATAAAAATCTCCTAAAAAATTTCTACCTTCCCTTATACATAATGCCAATGCAGGATTCATGATATATATCACCATTTACTCTAGCCGATAGACATGCCTGCAATAGTCCTTTTTGTTTTAAGAAGCATCATACATAAATGCCACTTTGGAGATAAGAATTATTTAAAAAATTATGCAACTCCTGGAGTCGATAAAGCATCCTTAACCTAGAAAGAGACCTTGGTTTGATGCAAAAATTTCAATAATTCACATAAATGACTCACATCACTGTCAGAAAAAAGATGGGTGAACATCAAATAGGAATTTTACTATTGAGTAAACGTACAAGTCTTTGGCGATTTTGACATAATAACTTTCCCTCATTATTCTCAGTAGAAAAAACTCTTAGAACTAAACCATATCAACAATCTAAAGTAAGCCTTAATCATCTGATCATTTTATGTCAATGATATTAATAATTTTTTGGGGAATTTCTTTAGAAAAGGAGAAAAAATATCTTGACTTTAGAAGGTAATTTAGGAAATTATATTGATGAATGTACCATTTATTTGAAGCTTTCAAGCACAAGGTAATTAACCATTAAGCTATGCCACAAAAACATGCTACTTATTAATTGAATTGTAAAAGAATATTCTCTTGTAAATAGCACCACTGTACCATACTACAGATTCCATCTTAAACTATATAACATATGCAACTTTGTCGAGGAGTTTAGTAAGTTGGAAATTATTCAGTTATCAAAGAGCTAATTACATCCAACGCATGCAAGAAAGTCAGCTTGAATCATAATGGGTCTCGCTACAAACTTTTCAAAATATGATAGTATGGCGTCTATCCAATACACCGTGTAAAACTATTATGATAGTTCTTTTACTTGGAGCATGTATCCTGAGTATTTTGATATTTTATGCTTTCATATTTTCCATATCTCATAATGAAACATATAACTCACCCTTACGGTTCTAGTACAGTTTTTGGAAATTGAATCACTTTGAATGTAGGCGATCTTGTTACTCCAGTATTCCTCTTGGATGAATTCAGTCTCATATCGAACCAAAATTTCAATCACCTAAAAATAGAAGGTGATTTTCAGTATCTTTCACAAAATCTATGGATAATTCATAATTTTCACAACACAACAGACTACCGTCATAGGGTTTTAGTAATTCAAACATATAGGAATGTGTGACAAGGTAAATATAGAGTCAAAATCATTATACACTGTGAGATGCAAGGAGACAAGAAACTCCAATTGGGATTAATATAATACCAATCAACATAAATAATGAGATGACCTGTGCAACTAAAACTCAAGAATTTGATCAAAGGTAATATAGATGAATCCCTCATAACATTAATATTCAACATAGCCATGGTACTTCATGCAAGGTTTCTAGGTCCACCCATGCTAGAGTGAGAAATGGTCTACAAGAAGGAATATCTCGCTATGTGAACTTCGAATATGCAAAATCAACATTAGGCTTTTCAGCAAATAAATCAAAGAATAAAAATAGATGTTACCACAAAATGCACAGAACAAAAGACTATCTATGTACCGACAACTGCAAATGGTAAAATAAGATTAAAAGAACTAGAAACACCTAGGTTTGAGATCCACCCCACTCCATTCCAAATGCTATTATATTTGTTTTATAATAACTTAGATAAATTCCTACATAATGTTTTCTGGTCTAATATGCATTCCCATCCCTCGATATGAGGATGGTGATCATGATGATGATAATAAAACAATATCGATGATAGAAGTTGTTAGCCACCTATAAAAGTTGTCATATCAAAAGGTGGCTAAATCATTTTTTGAAGCCTTCAAGAAACAACTTTTATTGCGAAAAATTGTTAATTCTTGAAGTCTTGTGAAGACATCATGCCCTTTGTTTAATCTTCACTGCTGTTTTCCTCTTGAAATCCTAAATTCCGTTGTTTTCCCTGAAGAAAAAGACTGTTGAAAACTCCATTTTTTCCCCCTCCTTTCACTTCAAATTAACCTTCATTTTTACCCCTTTATTCCCCATAAATTTCCTCTATTTTCCCATTATTCCCTTCTTCCCTCCATTAAAATCCCTTTTATAAGGTTTGAAAATCCTTTTTGAACCATACCGAAACCCCCAAATCCATCAAAAATCCTTGAAATATTCATAAAGAATAGTCTTTTTTACTATGGGCCTAAGCCCTAAACCACTTCCCCACCATAAACCCACACCTTGGAACCAAGCACTAATGGTCTCGAGTGCTTATCGCATCAGAATAATCAGAGAGCTCAAGTCTCTTGGCTTTTATGAAACCTCCGATGCGATTGGCCATTTTTATATAAGCCTCGATCCTTTGCTTTATTCGCATAACCTTGAATTTTTTATCGAGCGCTTAAAACATTGTATAAACTATTCCCGATTTTATTTTTCCTTTGTAAAGTCATAAAAACCCATTTTTCAATGTTATAAAAGAAACCTGCCGGGTAATCGATTAAACTATTCTTGACCGTTGATCATAAAACAATCAGATGATCTGCGCTTATCATATCGGGGCATTTGCAATGCGCGCATATCTTATGTGAACATGAAAATCCTGATGTCGATTGGCTCCTTGTATATAAGCCCCAAGCCTTTGCTTTCTTTATAAAACCAAGGCCTCGCAATCAGGTGCCAAGCCTTATATGTAACCCGCTCTGAAGCCAATAAACCTTTGTATTTAATAAAAATCCACCTTTTTTATATTATAAAGGGACCCACCCGTTCATTGGTCAAACCCATTCCCGACCGTTGATTTTGAACCAATCAGATGGTCTACGCAATATCGCATTGGGAGATTTCATTGGGCGCACTTAATATTTTATTCGTAACCTCCGATTGGCGATCTCCCGATGGTTTCTCCATCGTTGATCTCTAGTGCCAAATCCATATCTGACGGTTTCCATCGCTCTTGCCCAAAGCCCATTTCCTCTGCTTTTCGACCTCTCGACTCATTTCCCACCATTGATCTGATCCACAGATCGACAGTCTACATTCAATCGCACTGGTGCCCATTCAACCTTTGCCCCAGCCGATCACGAAAGCACCGATTGCATCTGGGCCATCCATCCTTCTTGATTTGACGGTCTAGATCAATCCTCCCAACCTTATCTAAATTCATATAAAGCTCACTTTATAATTTTCTATGGCCAAATCTTAGCCGTTGATATCTATAGATCAATGACCCATATTAACCCATTCGTCGCCTCATATATTATTCCATTTAACCCCAGATTCAATCTCAGCCATTAATCTGTTTTCATCTAATGGTTTAGATTAATCTCGACAGGCCCGACTCCTGTGGGTCCTACCTTCCTCCGGATTTGATCACAGCCTTCCATCTTTCATCCAATGGCTTAGATTGAAACCACTCATGCTCTGCCCCACTTGTTCCACCCGCGCATCTTATCAATATTGTGCTCACTCCCCACAGTTCGATATGAGGCCCCAGATCTAACGATTGACACGCGTTTTCGCGTACATTCATGCTTGAATGATAATTCTCAGAAATTACCCAATGTAAGAGATTTTCGAATGCCATGTGTTAGCCTAAAACACATAACGTGTTTGAAAAGTGAAAACTGCCTACCCTCCTTTTCACTTAGCGATACTGCTGGTTTCTCCACCTGAAACAACTTTCCCCTATTTCCAGAGCATTTCATCATGTTCGCTCCCTGCCTTTGATCTCTACAGATCAATGACTCATATTCAATCTGATCATTACACTATGGCCCTCCGCCATGCACTAATGGATTTCACGATCAACTACAGTCGTTGATCTCTGAGGCCTATCTCATCCGATGGCCTAGAATCATCCACGAAACCCCAGATTCCCTCTGTGCCTTTTTCATTTCCGATTAAGGTTTTTAACCCATTTTGCTTATATTTTCCGCCATTTTGAATATAATGTGACCCTTTCACATTATCTATTCAATACCAAACTCGATCGTTGATCAATATGGATCAACGGATCTAACTTAATCCTCTTCACTGTTTCATCAACTGCCTCCTCTAAACCTCTGCGCGCAATCTCCACCATTGGATGCTTTCATCCAATTGCCGTGACCTAACCACAACCTATGAAGAAGTCTGACCCAAATAACGCAAGATTTTTATAAAATTGTTTGTATTTTGCAGGTTTTAATAGATTTCCAATTATTTTAAAGGAAAGTTGAAAGCCGACGATGACGATCCTCCAGGCCTTCATATATCAAAGGATATTCATCTATAGAGTTCGACGCCATGATTCATTAGTGCAACCCTCTGCGTACCTGCACATCAACAAGACACATTAAATCTTGATTAAAACAGAGAGTATCAATATTGAAGATCAAACCACGGTAGTGCTGAAGAATTAAGGATGGTTTACACAGTTTTGGTGGATTACGGCTAAGATCGAAAATAAAAAGCCTAATCCACTAAATTAAACCTATTTTAAAGAAAATAAGATGAGATTCAGGCTTAATTATTCCTTAACACAAAGATCAGAAGCAGATTAGCCATATTTTAGGTCAAAGAAATAATATCTATCAGACCAAGGATGCTTCCACTGTCACATCAGAGGCTGATTGATTCCTCTCAGCTACCAAAGCCACCTGTAGCCTCAAAGAATTCAACAGAGGGATGAGTAATGACCATAATAGAGCATATCTGCCTCAATACATCCGAACAGTTATTCCAAGCCAAAAATATTTATTGCAAAAATATCAGCAGAGTTATTACAAGATAACACGGAGCCTTAAAGCCAACAAAAGCTTCCAGCAAGCTTAGTACATAATGAAAAACAATTAATACAGAGGAAATATCTGTAATCTTCTCCATCGAGCCCCTCAAGGGCCGAGAAGCATTAACTGTATTAATTTAACCCATAGATCTTTTAACTCTTCCACCTCCTCATTTTCCTATAAAATCTTCTTGAGGAGCTCATTGCAAAGGGTTGGTTGCTGAACTTTGAAATATACTTGTGCTCGAAACTCCTACATGTAAATAGTGCTCAGAGGCTCTTGAAGCTCTATTTTTAGTCAAATAATTTAGGCTAATAAGTGAAGATGATTGCTGAACTGAAACATTGGACTTTAAGAATGTAACTGGATTGACATCAATATACAAGCTAATTCTTGGGATCTTGGTCTATATCACTGGTCAAGTGCTTCTTTCTGTGTTATTGTTTTTCCTTTCATGTATGCCATATTGTCCATTATTTTCTGATAAAGAACAACAAGCATAGAGTTAGGATTTACTATTTACAGTACCCTTCTCTGACTGATAAGCTTTATCTCAATGTTTTCCTCTAAATTGTTTATTTAAGAGCGATTCAATATAGTTCAAGCAGTTAGGAATGTTGGCGTTCCCTCGTCCTATTGTTTGCTTTAAACATTGTTCTTGAAAGTTATTTTTGTTATTTTATTAGTAAATTTAGACTAGAAAAGTGATGGTGTGCCCTGTTTTCTAGCTTCTTTCTCCAAAGGTAGTTCTGAAAGTTTCCCTAAGTGTTTGCTGAAAGCAGGCTAGATTTAAAAGTATCTTATCTGATCTTAAGTTGCACTTTTTTTTTATTATCTTTTTTTCATCCTTTCTAAAAGTAATTATGAGGATTACTGGATTTTTTTTCTATTGAGTTAGCTTTAATATTGATTTTCCCAAAGAGGTTTATGGTGAGCCCTCCCCTTTGGCTAGTTTTAAATAGTTACTTAAAAGGCTTTTCTTGTTTGGACATACTGTTAAATCCTAGTTGAAATTAGTGTCTGTTTCCACCCCTTCAACACTTTTATTTTTTCCATTCCATCATTTAATATCAAATATCTTGTGATATAGATGACTTTCCCATTAGACCACTCTTGAAATTGTTGCACAATTAAAGCCCTTTTATGACTCCATAGCCCAATGGACTAAAAACCAGTGTTATATCTATCTAATCAGCCAAAACTTGTTTTGATTTCTTGCAACTTCACACCTTTGAAACTCTTTCCATTTAGGACTTTCAACTCAACTAAAAATCATGCTCAACCATCCAAAAACAAAAAAAATACTCGTTCTTAATAACTGGCTTAATATCATACCATAAAAACCTTAAAGATAAATCAATATTTGCACCTATTAGAGAGATCCCTCTCTAGATTCAGGAGGGTTAGATCCTAGAATCCCAAATTGGTTCAAGTGTCCTCTCCACATTTTTGGTCTCACCAATCTGCTGAAATTACAGGGAGCTAACATTTCTGGTGACTCCGCTGGGGAATTCTAATTAAAATTAGACCTATACAGGCTAAAGAACCTCTAGAAAACCTCTTGATTTAATGACATTAGTTCTATTAGCCAGTTATCCCACCAGGCATAACATTTATGGCTAGACACTCAACGTTCAGTGAGTAAAAGTAGCCATTTTAAAGCACTACCAAACATATGGTAATCATGATAAAACTTGTTTGAGTCAGTGAAAAACTAAGGAAACCTTAGGATTCTCATAAAATCTTATCTAACCTTGAAGGACCGGCTAGCTTAGCCATAAGAGTAATCTGTATTTTTCTCATCACCGTAGCTAAGTGTTGAAACAGATTTAGGACACTGTTAGAACCCATAGGACTGAAATAACTCAGAAAAAACCCAAAAATATTTTAGATTGGTATTCAATAAACATGGTGGTGGACCATAAAACCTTTTACCTCCACAGGAGCTAAAAAATACGACTTGGCGACTCCACAATCCTAAATATACCTTAAGACTCTACTAGGAAGACCCATTATCATAATAACATCATTTAAACTCAGTAAGAGGATTTTAGGATTAAAGTTTTCTTATTTAAAGATCAGTTAACCTCTTAAATATTGTCATATCTGGTTAAAATTTTCTTGTTTACTTGGGTCTGAAAAACACAGCATAGTGGCTCCTAGAAAGAATCATACTAGAGCCTATCCTGACCCAAACCCTCCTGAGATAGTTGATAACCCTGAAAGTATTCTTAGGAAGTCTCCTAAGATTAAATTTTCAACTGTTTTCAAATCACCCTTGAGATCTAATTCAGTTCCTGAAAATCTTGCAGCTCTACAACAAACACAAGTTGACTTAAGAAATCCATTTAGAACTAGGTCGCTTGATGATTTATATCAGCTAGATTCAGAGTTTTCACTTTCATCTCCAGACACAAGTGAATATACTGGTAGCAGAGAAACAACACCACCTGATTTACATTTCCTTCTCAATTTAGGTGTCTCTCATCCAAGATCATCTCAGAAATCTATTCCTGGTCCACCCACATCTGCTCATCCTACATCCATTGTCCAAATCACTCCATTCCAACCCACTTTCCCTCTTGTTAATCCACCTCTTGTAAATCCATCTCCACCTCCTATCATGGTAGAATGGTATGCCCCGTTGGTCCTTCCTTTACCATTTGTCAATCTTCCATAGGACTATCAGTCCAAAATACCATTGTATGATGCCAGTAATGCTACTACTTCTTCACAACATGTGGATAAGATGAATGACTAATTTGACAGAAATTAAATCGATGATGAATCTGTCAAACTTAGACTATTTTCTTTGAGTTTAGGGGGAGAAGTAAGAAAATGGTTCAAAGGCTTAGCCCCCCACAGTATAAATGATCTTCAAGCCTTCCATCAGACATTCTTAAACAAATGGGAAGTGAGAAAAAACCCTCTTTAAATACTTTCTGATTATAAGAATCTCCAGAGAAACGCAAGGGAAAGTGTACAAGCCTATTGCACTAGGTTTAACAGCATTTATAATGCCCTTCCCCCAAACCTAAAACCTCCACAAGGCTCAGCTTTAAACAAGTTTCCTGAAGGATTTGATCCTTAGATGGCCTATCAACTGAGAGAGAGAGATCCTTTAACCCTTGAAGATATGCAAAAAGGAGCTCTCACTGTGGAAGTTAACTTAATGGAGAAAAGAGAAAGAATGAAAAATGAGAGAAGAGTGTCCTTTAGGGAGGAATCCACACCTTCCACATCCAGATCAAAGATGAAAATAATTATGGAAGAGATGATGAAGAAGATAAGCATACTTGAGAGAGCACAAGCTAGTCAAAATCAAACTGCTCCTCAAAATAGAAATCAGAACCAAAATTAGAATTTTAGGAGAAACAAACCTCAAAATAGACCAAGGGAGGATGATCAACAGATCGCCCATCCTTTTCATCAAAACTATGTAAGTGAGGTTGAAGGAAATATATATCAAACTGAGGAAGACGATATAAATATGTTGGGAGTAGATAATGATGCCTTTGAAGTCCATTACCATAGAAAATAAGGTATGTATACACCCTATGATGACAAGAGACTAGAAGATGAATATTACTACCAAGACATGGAAAATGTCATCATAGAAACAACAAAGGAGTATGACCTTAGAAGCAAGAAGATTCTGGAAACCCCTAACAAAAAAACCTCTGAAAAATATTCACAAAACAACACTATAAATAAACCCAAAATTGTAAAAAAAAAGGATAAAATAGTGGCTAGAAATTCTGATGAAGGTAAACAGAAAGGCACTCAAAAAAATGAAAAATAGAGTGCAGACCTTAGTAGTACTAGTAACTCACCTAATATTCTTGTTAAAACAATTTTTTCAAATGTAAATAGAGCAAATCATCAAACTGATTTTTTTGATAGAGTGACAGCTAGTAAGGCTAAAACAAGCGCTTCAAAGAATCAGATTCCTTTCAGTCTAGAGTAGGAAATTTCCAGAATTGAGATCTCTATTCCTCTTACTAAGTTAGCTGCCCAGAATGTATATAGAACCAAAATTTTTAAGGCTTTAAACATAGAAGAGAATAATGACACAGTCAATCTTAACGATGACTAGCGAGAGCTCATATTTGGTCCTAAGATTGAAGGTAGATATCAACAGGGACCGGTTCCTCCTTTTTACATTATTTTAAATGTTCATGATAAAATTTTGCACAACGTTATACACGATTCAGGGGCCTCTCACAATTTGATGCCCAAAGCTGTAATGGAGAGCCTGGGCCTCGAAATCACCAGACCTTATAAAGACCTTTACTCTTTTGACTCAAGCAGAGTAAAATTCTTGGGTTTAATTAAAGACCTCTGTGTTAACTTAGCTCAAATCCAAGCTAAATGTTTAGTAATGGGTATTTTTGTGGTTGATGTACCCCCAAAGTATGGAATGTTGTTATCTAGACCTTAGGGAGCTAAGTTACAAGGAACGATGCAGATGGACATGACCTATGCGACCATCCCTATTTACAATTAGACAAGAAGACTTTACAGGGAATCCCATATGCAATACATGGTTACCAGCCAAGAGAGACCGCAAAACTCTCTTATTTATTCTGTAAACACAAGCCTTGATTCATTTATCTTGTTTAACGATGAAACATTCAGTGAACAATTTACTTTAACTGAATTACGGGCCGATAGAGAAAAGGAGGAAAACAACACAGAAGTGTCCAAACATTTTTTCTAAACCTGAAAACTTTATCAAACCAAACACGGGTCTTGAGCTGCAAATCGGGCATCCATTACATTTAAACCTTGACAGTCAGGTAGATAGTCCTCAACTCAATGAAAAACCTGAGGAAATAAAACAAATTCAACAGAGAGCTGATATTCAAGATCAATCCGAAAGCACTATAGTTGAGGAGGATAGTGACCAAATGAATGAACCTGAGACTAGTCCTCTGTGGAGTATGAACTTTGACGGGTCCTTCACGAGGAGCAACATTGGTGCAGGCGTCTGGATACGTAACACTGAAAAAAACCACATAGAAGGCCATTCCTATAGATTAAACTTTCAGTGTTCGAATAACATAGTAGAGTACGAATCCCTTCTTTTAAGCTTACACTTGTTGAAGGAATTAGGAGCCAAGAGAATTAAAGTGCACGGGGATTCAGAATTAATCATTAGGCAAGTCAATGGGGAATACAACGCTAATAGCCCCAGACTTAGAGCCTATCAAAACGATGTCATGGATTTATTGAAAACATTCGAGGAATCCCAGTTAATCTTTCTCCCTAGAAGAAGGAATATCATGGCCCACAGCTTAGCCTTTGCTGCTAGAACATGCTCAATGTTGTATGAAACCAAACAATGTTCAACTCAAATTAAATTCAGACCAGCTGTCCCTGATAACAAGAATTACGGGCAAGTGTTTGACGGAGACAAACAAATAGAAGACTTCATGCAGTTCAGAAATGAATTTGAACTACCTAGTTCGGATTCAGACTATGAAATAGACTGCCCTAGTGAAGAAAATTTTCTTAATGAAGAAGAAAAGTCTCCTGAGTTTGTTGATGTGAATTTGTTATCTAGCTAACTTGAAAACATAACAGAAATGGCTGCAGAGTTAGAAACAAAAGATTTAGAAACTCTGCAGTCCAAAAATCAGAGTTTTCCAAAGGGTCTGGCCCCTTTAGAAGAGTTGTTTGATTTTAACGATGTGGCCAAGAAGCCAAAACTGGAGCCTGTCAAGATTGAAGTTGAAGAGTGTAATATAGGAAGTGAACTAAAACTTATGATGATCAAACTGTCCAAGACTTTACCAGCTCACATCAAACTCAAATACATAGAGCTATTAAAAGAATTTTCTGATGTTTTTTCTTGGAGTTATGAGGATCTGAAATCCTATGACACTGAAATAATTCAGCACAAAATCCCTCTCAAGGAAAACCAAAATCCATTTAAACAAAAAATACGCAGAATAAACCCTGTTCAGTTACCTTTGGTTGAGAAGGAAATCAAGAAAATGTATGAAGCTGGTATTATTGTCCCTATTAGATATTCTGAGTGGGTGTCTAATCTGGTGTCAGTCAGGAATAAAATAGGAGAGATTAGGCTTTGTATAGACTTTAGAGACTTAAACAATGATTCGTTAAAGGACAACTACCCTTTACCCAAGATGGATCATATTTTACAAAGGGTAGTTGGTTCAAAAATAATTTCTTTGCTATATGGCTATTCAGGATACAATCAGATTTTAGTACATCCTGATGATCAATTAAAGATAGTTTTTACTACACCATTGGGAACTTTCATGTATGTGAAAATTCCCTTTAGTCTAATGAATTTTGGAGTAACTTTTCAGAGAGCCATGGACATATAATTCTCGAAAGATTTAGGTTACTTCATCATTATTTATCTTGATGATGTCACTATTTTTTCAAATACAGATGAAGAGCACCTAGAACATTTAAGAAAAGTATTCGAGAAATTCAAAAATTTTGGGATATCTTTAAATCCTAAGAAAACACTATTTGGTCTCCAAGAAGGTAAACTTCTTGGGAACATCATTTCAGAAGAGGGGATAAAGATAGACCCAAAGAGGATTGAGGCCATATTGAAAATATCTCATCCTCGAAACATCAAGGAACTCCAATCTTTCATTGGAAAGATTAATTTCTTGAGAAGGTTCATACCCAACTTGGCTGAACTCCTTAGGAACATTACAAACATGTTGAAAAATGAGCAAGGGGTTAAATGGACTTTGGAAGCAAACAAGTCCTTTGAGCTGGTGAAACAAGCGTTAACTAAAACACTAGTCCTAATAAGTCCTGATTTTTCAAAAGATTTTTATATTTTTTCATTTGCATCAGAACATACAATAACTGTTGTCATTTTATAGAAAAATCCACAATGAAAAGAGCAGCCTATTGCATTCTTTAGAAAGGCTTTGGGGGATGCCCCTCTGAAGTACAACATTATGGAAAACAAGATTTTTCTTTGGTTTAGGCTTTAAAATACTTCAGAGTATACATTTTTCACTCCCACATCATTGTCTTTTTCCCAAATTCAGTTGTGAAAGAAATTATAACACAGGACCCAGATGGTAAGAGGGGTAAGTGGATAGCTGTAATACTTGAATATGATTTAGAGATCAAACCCACTAAACTCATTAAAGGCCAATGTCTAGCTAGATTAATGGTTGAATCCAATTTTGAAGTTCTTGATATTAATATGATTAATGCTTTAGATGAACAAAAAGAATTCTCAACTCCCATTGTTGAATATCATTTTATGAATTCCTCCTAGTATGTGGATATTCTATATGTTTTTCTTAATTTGAATACACCTCCTGGTTTATCAAAAATGAAGGCAAGGTTTTTAAAGTTAAAAGCTGTAAACTATTGAATTATAGATAAATGTCTTTATTGGAAAAATGAAAGTGGGATATTTCTTAAATGTTTCACTAAGAATGATGCAGAGAAGGTTAAGCACGAGTTCCATGAAGGAGAATGTGGAGGCCACCTCTACTGGAAGACAACAGCCAACAAAATCCTAAGAGATGGTTACTATTGGCCCACACTCTTTATAGATGTACACAAGATGATAATTGCCTGTCATAAATGCCAACTTTTTGAAGGAAAAAGAAAGTCACTTCCCTTACCTCTGCATCCAATCACTATTGAAGCTCCTTTTCAGCAATGGGGACTTGACTTCATAGGAGAAATCCATCCACCCTCATCGGCCCAACATCAATTGTTTCTCACTGCAACAGAATACTTCACCAAATGGATAGAAGCCATCCCTTCTAGACAAGCCAATGACTCAGTCATAATAAAATTCATTGAGACTCATATCCTTTCTAGATTTGGTTGTCCTAGGAATATCATCACTGATAATGCAGCTGCATTTGGATCAAAGAAGATGGTTGAATTCTGTCACAAATATCAGATAACATTGGGTCATTCTATTTCTTATTACCCTTAAGGTAATGGGCTAGCAGAATCCTCAAACAAGAGTTTGGTGAACATAATCAAGAAGTTGCTAGAAGACAACAAGAAGTCTTCGCACACAAAGCTAGTTCATGCACTATGGGCTGACAGATTGACACTTAAGAAATCTATTGGAATGTCACCCTACCATCTTGTGTATGGTACAGATGCAAGTTTTCCAACTAGCCTTGGTGTGCCAGTTATGAAGTTGATTCAAGAGGTGCAGTCTGAAGATAATGACATGATCAGAAGAATAAATCAGACTATACATCTTTATCAAACCAGAGAGGAGGTTTATAACAAAGCATTACAAAGCAAGAGAGCATCAAAAATATTTTTGACAGAAGAACAAAGGCTAGCAATTTCAATGTTGGGGAAAAAGTGTTAAAGTGGGATTCAAGGAGAGAAGACAAGGGCAAGCATGGGAAATTTGACAACTTATGGCTTGGCCCTTATCTCATTCATTCTGCTGCTAGTAACAATGCCTATTTTTTTCAGGAGTTGAATGGAGTTGAACTTTTTGGGGGTCCTATCAATGGAAGGATGCTCAAACATTACTTCTCTTGATCCTATCATGTTTTGAAGCCTTTTTATCTTTTTTTCTCATTATAAATATTTCATCCATAATTTCATTCAAATTTAGAAAAATAAAAAATACAAAAACAATAGAAGAAAGAAAAGAGGGCAGATTGTAAAAAGAAGAAAGGTACAGCCTCATACCAAAAAAGAGAAACAAAATTTGAAAGTGTGCAAGCTCAATTGCCACTCCTAAAAAACACATTTCTAGTTTTTCATACAGCCTACTCATGACTAATTAGTTTTAAATTGACTATTGATAGGTTATTGAATTCGATTTTCCAAACAACTTAATCTTGGCTTATCAGTTAGGTAGATTAGGATAGTCAATAAAGGTTCAAACAAGCTCAAAATCCGAACCTCAGTTTTCAAAAGAAGAATGACTCCAATCTGTTTAAAACCGCGAGTCAAAGACAGAAGTAGACTGGTTCCAATAAAATCAAAATCTGAACCAGAGAACAATAAAAAGTTAGCTCAAATAAAATCAAAAACATAGCTAAAGAAAAGAGAAGGTCGTGCTTAGAAGTTTTAGATCTGAAAGCCTTCACCATTTTTTATTTAATTTTCTATAAAATAATTATCTATGTGCAGCTTGTTTTTTATTCCATAGATTAGCAACAAGTTAGACAGTTTAATCCCGACTTGTATTATTTTAGATTTTTGTTTTAGAAATTAGAGAATAAAATCTGTTAGACTGTTTATGTTAGTCATCAGTATTTTTCACTTTTTGGTGATGACTAGTTGTTACAACCAAGTTTTCTAGCAGCCGATCTAAAAAATTGACAAATTTGCCAGCCGGAAAACACCCATAAAATTTTTTGCACTCCTACCTTTTAATTCAGCCCATGAAGAGATAAAACCTCATTTTCAAGCCCTATCTAGCCTCAGCCATACTAGCTTCTCCATCATCTCCAAGGAAAACAATCCAAATCTATCCAAGAAGTATCCCCTAAGTTAGGTAGTGGCGCTTTAGGTTTTTCTCCCTCAACAAACTATCCTAAAGCCAAAGAGACTCTATCTATTATCAACCAGTCATAACAGACCTTCCTATTCTACAAATAAAGTTGGTTACAACCTTAAGTCGCGCCACTAACAAGTCCTGAGGTCTCAACAATGCATATGCCATAGGTCAAACTGATATTAGGTTGTTTTACAGTGTTTCAATGGATCTTTCAAGAGTAGAAGTGTACCAGTATTTCAGAAGACAATATTTAACTCAACATGAGAAGACAGCTGCTTCTCATGTGGTTTTGAGCCTCAGATGCAGCTACGGGGTAGAAAGTTGTTTCATTAAGCTCCTATAATCACAGTCAAAGGTTAGTAAATTATGAATGACAAGAAATGCTTTACAGATACTAGCCAAATTTCTTGTGATGTCTGAAGAGGTGCAAAGGTATTTGGAAAGCAGAATTACATGTCTCAGAGAAATGCCCATCATGAATTATTGACAGTTTGTCATCTTCATTTGCCCAAGTATGAATAGGCAGTGAAAGGAAAAATACCACTGTTTAAAAGCTGATGAAATTCCATAAATGAGAAAACCTACTCCATACACGAGCAGAGGCTTGAAGACTAAGAAAACCTCTTTCATTTTACAAGCAGAGGGTTGAAAGACTAAGAGAACCTCCTTCATTTTACAAGCAGAGGTTTTGGCACTGTGATGATGGCCTCCTTCATTTAATAAGCAGAGGGCCAGGGATAGAGTTTGATTTTAGGGTTTTTCACTGACAGAAAAGCAAATTTGAAGAGCAGTAGGAGACAATTGAAGGCTTCTGGATAGAAAATAGGGTTAAAAGTAGTGGTGCCGTGATAATCCAATAAGTTGATCTTTCTGCTACCAGAGTCTTCCTTCAAAGGCAATCTGAATTCAAAATAAAAAAATCCTGCTGAGGTATGTGATTTCATTAAAAGTGTCCAGAAATTTCCTCCTTGATCAACAAGCATGAAATCTAGCCAGTGTTTTCCTTTAAAAGACAGGGTTTGAAATTAGTAGAAATTCATTCAAGGTTTGTAAGTTGAAAATATGGGTTAAAAATAGGCCAAATAGTGATGATTGCTATTCAAAGAAAGTTCTGATTTTCCTCTTCATGAAGACCTTTTTCAAAAAACTCATCACAATGGAAAAGAAGGTAACCTAAGCCTGTTTTTGAAGGAGGCTTGGAAAATATACACATATGTTAGTCAATGTGCAAGAAGGGTTATGGCATGTGTTTCAAGTTCAGGAACAACACTCAAAACAAATGAAACATGCCACTGTTACAAATAAAGGTCCGTTCCTTATGAAAATATGTAAAAAGTACCTTGTTGTTGCATTTTGAGTAAAGGAGAGGTTTTTTCAAAAGAATTTCCTTTTGATAGACAGATGATGGTAAAGCCTAGATGAACAAAACTAAGCTTCACCCACAGTAAAAAAGAAATCTCATTTGAAGAATGCTTCTACAGTCAGTTTATGGTTTTAAGAAAGGTTTCCTCTTAAAAACAGATATGGACACAAGAAACAACTTTCCTCCCTTGATGAGAAAACACTAAGAGGAATTGTGGCTTTGAGGATGGTTTCTTCACTTTGAAAAATGTCACATCTACGAAAAATCCTCAAAAGTGTCATCTACAGCACTTTTATGATCTTGGTCGAAATATTGGAATTCGTAATGTTTTAAAGTGATGAAATCACAAGCCAAGTACTTCATTTTTTGTTTAGACACAAAAGCCTTTTCAAAGGTTTTCAAAACCCTCACCAAGAAAATATAAAAAAGACTTTGACTTTTCGCCTTCAAAATGGAGTTAGAGACCATTGTAGGGCCTATTAGTAATTCAAAAACATGAGCAACACATCTCCCTAGCTGCTCTCGGACCAAAGAAGCATTTCAAGCAAAAATTTGCAGAGTTTGAAGCCTTTTAGCCAGTGCGGTGTGCCTGGAAAAGCGCGCGATGCGTTCAGGAGTAAGTTTACAAAGAGTTTGTATTATGGCACGGCGCGCGGCGCACCTGTAGGTGCCAGTCACAACCGCCCGAAGGCCGACCCGACACCCCTATTGCTGCGTGGCGCTTACCCTTTTGAATGTTTCGCGCATGTTTGAACATTTAAAATGCCTCCAAAAGGGTCTTGAAGCTGCTCAACTCTTCAAGCAAATGCCACCATCCATATTCGAGGTATTTTTGTTTGCCTCCTTGGTGTATTCAATTCTCTAAAGGGGTGATTAATTTTGTGTTTTTCAAGACTAAATGATGGTGAAAAAATGAAGCTCTTGGTATAAATCAAGGTGTTTTGGTAAATATTTCGAATAATATTGTTACGGTGGGAGGCTAGTAGAGTTTTCATTTTAGTTTCAAAGAGCCTAAAGCTACCCTCAAAGCAGTGACCTTAACACTACTTGCAAGTCAAAGAAAGCACAATGTTAGAGGTTTTGTCAAATAGTTGAAGGTGTCCTGACGGTGGTAGGACAAAACTAACCTCTGTCAGCAAATTCTAAAGCGACAAACAGTGTTATAAGGTGGAAACAGTCATTAAAATGAAAAAACAAGTGATGCTAAAGTGAAACAGTGAGCCTAATTTAACAACAGTGATCATGTATGAATGCTTTGTCATTTTCAAAAATCCTTTATGTGTGGAAAAAAAGCAAAACCAATGCTACCTCCTTTTATCCATGAAACAGAATATGTTATAAAAGGTTTTTTAAATCAATTTTAAAGTGTGATGGTATACCTGTGTATGTGAAACAGTGAAATACAAGAGGAGTGTTTTTGATTGGGAGGGGTGTTTTGTTTTCTACAAGGCTGTCTTACTTATACCAAAACACGAAAGATCTTTGTGACCTTACCCAAACACAGTAATCATTTGACTGTGTGTACCTTTTTATTTGATAACTATTTATTGTTTGGCACAAAGGAGACAAAATAGTGATTTGTAAGGAGCAGAAGGTTGGTGTGGGAGGATATTTCACAAAGCATTTCAAGCAGTTGTCTTGGTCAAACAGTGACTGATAGGCAGGACATAGGTGTGTGTTTGAGAAAAAATTCCCAAAGGCCATTTGAGACAATTTGGTGTTGTAAAGAGCATTCAAAACAAGATGCCTCCCAGGCAAGATAGTAGGAATGGCTTGCATAAGAGATTTGAGCCTATTTCCACTGAAGAAGTGAATTCCCACCCATCATTCTTGTTCAATTTCCATGAGGTTGGGTGTTTAGATTTTTGTCAAAAAGTGCAAGAGGTGAAGATTTTTTCCCCTTGACACATCTTTGCGCTTTAAGGTTTCAAGAGAAGCATTTCCAGCTAGCAGGCCTAGATTTAAATTTCTCTCCAAGGTCCATCTCCAAGGCCACTAAAATCCATTATGTCGGGGAGAAGTGGTTTAAACAAAGCCACCTGGACTCAGAAGAATACAAGCCCTTTCTAAAGCCTGAGCACATAGATTCATGTCCTTCTATTTTCCCCTTCTTATATCTTTTGACTAGCTACGCCCCCCTCATGAAGATCATCATGAAATACTTCACTTGTGAGGGAAGATTCTCCCAAGTCTATGCATATCACATTCGATTGCTCATGCATTTCACAAGGGCAAAATTGCTAAATATTCCTTTCTTCTTACATAGAAGCATTGAGAAAATGGCCTCCACTATTCAGAAAAAGCCTTCTTCACAGTAGACAGCCTACCTCTTCCATCACTCCCTCATCAAAGTCGTCATTCTTCATTAGCTTGAGAAGAGGGAGGTCTCTTGGGATACTTTCATCACCCATCTGGATTTCTCCACTATCCCCCCAGTTCATACATCTCCTACACCTCCTACTCACAATCTTTCACCTTCTTCTAGAAAACCTGTTCCCAAGAGGCTCAAGTTTACCATAGAACAAACAAAAGAGCCTAAAGAGGGAGAAGAGCATGACCATGATGAGGAAGAAGAGCATGAGCAAGAAGAGGGAAGTGATGATGAGTAGTAGTAGGATGAAACAGGGCAGCAAGGGGATGATGAGGAAGATTATGATGAGCAGCATCATAGTGAGGTAGAACAACAGACTCCTAAAGATGAAGAAGGGCATGATGATGAGCAGCATCATAGTGAGGCAGAACAATAGACTTCTGAAGATGATGAAGGGCAGTAGCATGAATATGTGCAACACAGTGAGGGTGAGTAGTCCCTTGAAGATGCTGAACAGGGGCAGCCACAACATGATACACAATAGATACAGCATGATGAACAGAGGCAGCCTCAGGGTGATGAATAGTAGCCTCCTAAAAAGGAACAACAACCTCAAGAAGAAGAGGGGAAACAGGATAAACAGGTGCAACACAATGAGGAGGACAACCCTCAAAAGGAAATGCAAAAGGACAGCCAAGGCATCCATGAAGAAATCCAAGACAGTGGCAAAAATGAGGAGCAAAGTGACAAGGTTAAAGAGCCCATGGAGCATGTGCTAGCTGCCTCTCCTAGGCAACAGGCCATGCTCTCTTAAAGTGGCCAAGCCCCAAACATCAAAGAAAAGGGTGCCTAGAGTTGTAACTCCAAATGTGACTAGGGCCCTCTGAAGCAAGGCAAAATTTCCCAAGAAGCCCATGGTCGAATTTCCCAAGAGGAAGAAGACTAAAGGAGCCACCCAAAGCAAAGGGAAGGACAAGCAAGAAAGCAGTCATGAACAGGAAAGGTAATTCGACATCATCCAAATCCAAAGTGATGATAGTGATAATGAAGCTTGGATCCTGTTAGCCCCCCTATGGAATTATTGACAAGCAAGTTGGGTGTTAGATTGTTCTGGAGCCTCCAAGGAATGCCTTTCCCCTGAAAAATTCATCCTCCTTGGAGTCTCTCTGTGCTAGGCCTAATATACATCCTCTCTGCTGATTCATTTCTCAAAAGGCCCATTTTTACCCCTATATACTGCAAATTTCCCATCCCAACCTATGTTTTCCCTTTGTCAAAATTCCCCTTTAATCCCCCAAAATCCCCTTTAAATTTCCCCATCTCCCTTATTTCCCGAGTTTCCCCCTCCATCTCCCCTACCGTTACCCTTTGATTGCCCCCAAAAATCATTAAAAATGAATTAAAATGATCAATTTTATGATGTTGGGTCTTAGCCCTTCTTCTGATAGCCCCGCGCCCTTTCCTTCCATAGAACCCTGCGCCGTGACCAAGGCTCTTTCCTTGCGGGGGCTCTTCTCCGTCCATAGAGTCAAACCACAGAGCCCCCATAGTTGACTCCTCGGGATTTGGGACCACCCGATCGAACGGTTTATATTCACTACGGGGGGTCGCTCCAAAATCTCATGCCCGTACACCTTGGCCCCCCAATAGTCCATCTCCGTCGTCCATTCGCCCGACAGATCGACGGCGCAGAGCATGCCCGAAATGGTGGACCCCGCCAGCCATACGTCATCCGCCCAGAAACCACCAGTTTATTCCGCACCGCCCCCGCATGCTTGGTGGTTTTTCCTCGGAGGCCAGCGATTCCATTCATCTCCTACCATGCGTCCTCCTGTACTATTCTGAAAACCGCCATTTTGCGCATTATCTCCCGGACGAAAGTCAGGCAGCGGAATTCACGATCACCGTCTGATCTTGAGCGCTTCATCCTACGGTCATAATTCATCAAATATGCACACTGCTTAAACTGTTGTCCCTCGCCCCCATGGCCCATTGTGCGTCGCGTTCTGCCGTCAATCTCTCTGGATATCTGACGGTCCAGATCTGTCCATGCATTGTTGACCAGTCCACGGTCTCCCGCCTCACCCCGTCTCAACACGTCATTGCCATGTGTACGCCCCGTACTTTCTCCGCTTCCGTCACTATATCTTTGGTTTTTTCGTGTTTTTTTTAATGTTTTCGTTCATCTATTACATGTATTCGCGCTGTGTTTCATTATTCCTCCACCAGAGCATTCTGTCACTGTTTTTCGCGATTTCTCCTCAGTTCTCTATCTGCAGGGCTATTTTCCGCGTCCACAGTGTGTCCTCGCCTCCTCCATCATCCACGTCCATGAATTTCTTCACAGTTTTTGTTTTGCAGGGTTGCCAGAGGTGAAAGCCTCCATGTTCTGATCGTACCATCTTAATGGAGAAGTTTGTAGGCAGAATTAAATCCGAGGGCCGGCACTGCCATGAAATTGTCAAAGAAAGCTGCTGACGGGATTTACATTAAGGAAAAGGTAGATTTCGAACTCTGAGAATCTCCCATCACCATTAAACCCGAGCTACCCTGTCAGAAGCAAATAAAGTGGCAGAATGTTTCAGTGCAGAGAAAAAGGAAGATTAAAGCAGGCTTATGAAGATCTTGAGATTTTAATCTGAAGTTTGGAAGGCTAAACAGCAGTTTGAAGATCCCGAGGATCGATCTGGAGGTCCTGAGCATCAGTAAGAGGTAATATCGGGGTTTATTTGTCAGCAGAATGTTTTTTCCCCATAAAGGACAGGGCGCCCATACAGTCTTTATTATGCACCGTGTCCCTGAAGGAGTTTCCCACCCTAACAGCAGTTCGAAGAAACCAAAACATTTATGAGATAGACCTTTCAGTAGTTTATTTTATTTTGGTTCAAATCACCAGAGGTACCGCAGCCTAAAATGTCAAGATCATATCTGGAGAAAATCATTCTTTCCCAAGGGAGGTGACAAAGATTAAATATACAACCTGTCAAGCAGAATGGGTCTCGGCCCTGCATTCATTGTTGTGTTTAAAGATACATTTAATTTCCACCTACTCCTTCAGTCGATCTTAGGCTCACCCTTTGCTATAAAGCACAGAAGGAAACATTGTAATGGTTGTTGATGAGAAATCAGTGGAATGCAATCATTGTTCCTCTTGAGACAAGTTCTCTGTGTAATATTGTAAGATAGACTGAGGCTAGATGTATTCAGACTGAATGTTCAAGCTATGGGCTATGATGTTGTTGATTGGTGTTGTTTTTAATATGACAAGCATGTTTCTTTGGATCCTGATCTAAAGCATCTGGTGATGTTCTCCTTTCTCTGTATTTGTGATTGACTCGCTTTCATTTCATTTCATTTTTGCTGGTAGGCAACAGAAGTATAATATAGTATTCACTCTTTATAGGTTCCCTATGTTTCCTGCTCTCCCTACCTCAATGTTTTCTACTCATATGTGTATCTGAGTATTGATTTCAATCGATTTAACCAGTGTAGTGGATGATATTGCCTGCTCTCTGATGTATGAATTGATGAAGTCCATGTTTAGATGTTCTTGGTAGGATTTAGCTGGAAGGTTTGGGAACACTGGGGATTAGTGTTAGCCCCGTCCACTAGGATCTTTGCACGACCAGCTAACCTTTCCAAGATCCCTTGTTTTGCCTCTAATTTTGTCCAAGAAGGCCTAGATTTAAATGACCTCTGGCCTGATCTATAGACAGAGTTGGTTGGCTCTCCTCCTTTCATTTTCTATCCTTAATGTCCCATTCCATCAATCATCCTTTAAGATCCAAATGCTCTAGACGACTAGCCCAAATGAAAGCTTGCACATTGATTACAAATAAATCCTTTCTTGACTCCATAGCCCAATGGCTTTGATGTTCTCTAAGTTATCTATCTCTTCCTAAGCTTCCTCTTTGCTCATCCTTGTCGCATATTGGTCCTTCCTTTCCTGATTCCCTCCAACCAAACGCAAACAATCAAACAAACAACCACGAGGTTACAACTAGCCTAAAATTACAACTTAGAGCTTCAAAGTTAAACCTTTGACTACCGTAGAGAGATCCCTCTCTGGACCTAGGAGGGCTAGATCCTAAGGTCCCAAAGTGGTTCTATGTTGTCTCATCTTTTGGTCTTTGTCAACCTGGCCAAAACATGGGAACCCCAACATAATGGCGACTCAGCTGGGGATTCTGAGTACATTTCACCTTAAACATTCGTTAAAAACCTCAGAAACTTAGAAATCTGGTTAGGTTGACAGTAAGTCACCCCTTTCTTGAATCAACCTCCATTATTGAATATTCACCATACTCTTAGACAGAGCCTATAAAGGGCCAGGTAGCCTCCAGATCTCATCCTCTTTTCAGAGGTGACATATTTGGTAAATGCCCTCCCAGTCAATCTCTGGTTGGACCTTGCTGTTTTAGAGGAGATTCCTGAAAGGTGATAGTCCCTGAGCACTGTGGTGGACAGTGTACCCCTTAGAAACATCCTAAACCCTCCACCTAGTGACTCCATTGTTCCTAAACTGAAAGACTCCACTGGTGATCAGTAGGCCTGCTGATTATCTTGGTTTCACAATCATACTCCACTGGGAGGCCAGCTCCTGAGACAACGTTAACCAAAGTAGAAGTGACAAGTAGGGTTAAGCTGTTGGGCTTACAAATAGCATTCTAGCTTTTAGAACCATCCACACAAGAGCTCATCCCAACCCTAACCCACTGGAAATAGTTGAAAATCCAGAGAGTATCCTAAGAGGAGCTCCTACATCTAAAAGACCAACCATTTCCAGCCACATTCTTAGAGAAAATTCTGCACCAGAAAACCTAACCGCTCTAGCACATGTCCTCCCTGACATAGACATACCTAATAGACTGCCAAGGACTAGGTCATTCAATCATCTAGACCAGCAAGACTTCAAAGTTTACAACACACCATCTAACAGTGGTCAAAACACTAGGGACAGTGAGACCCCTCCTTCTACACCACCCGATTTTCACTTCCTTCACAATTTGGGGCTCTCTCACCCTAGATCTGCTCAACAGACTTCTGCTGGTCCAAACATCCCTGTCATCCAAATACCAGCTGCTCAAGATAACCCTATACCCCATCAGAACATCATTATGGCAGCCTGGTATGCACCTTTGCTTTTACCTCAACCCTTGTTACCCTTACCCAATGATTATCAGTCAAGAATCCCACATTTCATTGCTAAAGAGGCCATAATAGCTCAAAAACATGTAGATAAGATGGAGGACTCTTTTGATTATATGGAAATTGATGATGAAACAATCAAAATGAGGATCTTTGCCCAAAGCTTAGGAGGTGAGGTGAAGAAATGGTTTAAGAGTTTACCTCCTGGCAGCATTCAAGATCTCCCTGCATTATACTAGACATTCATAAACAAGTGGGAAGTTAGAGAAAACCCACGCCAGCTCCTAGCAGAATAAATGTCGCTTAAGAGGAACGTAGGAGAGAGTGTTCACGATTACACCACTAGATTCAACAGCATTTATAATGCTCTCCCTCCACACATGAAGCCTCCACAAGGTATGGCCCTAGCAAAATATCTTGATGGATTTGATGCTGACATGGCCTATGAGCTTAGAGATAAAGAGTATACCACGCTAGAAGACATGCAGAAAGGAGCCATAACCATAGAAGCAAACTTAATGGAAAAAAGGGCAAGACTAAAAGCTGAAAAAAGGGTAACATATAGGGATGACAGTATAGCTTCCACATCTAATCCCAAATATGACAGACTCTAAAAAAATGTGGAAGAACTGCAACAAATGATAAAGAGGATGGTTGTCCAAAACAAAAACCAAAACAGAAACCAAAACCAAAACATTAGAAGAAACAATGCTGCTCCCAACAGACAAAGAGTGTTAGATCAACAAATCATTCCCCCATTTCAAGAAAAAATTTTAGATGAAGACGAGGGAATCATTGAAGAGTTTGAAGGGAATACAATTAACATGTTTGAAGCAAAGGACTCAGTCCTTAACTGTGATTCAGAAGAAGATCAGCCCTCACCATCATTTTGGGATGAGGAATGGTTGGAAACTGAGAATTACAGATTAGGATTTGAGGATGCCATGCTACAGGTCCGGGAACAATATGAACTTAGTAGCAAGAAAAGCCAAGATACTTCCAAAACAAAGACTCCTGAGGTAACCATCAAGAAAATACCTAACAAAACTTCTAAAGCAACCTCTGTAAATAATAAAACAACAGATGAAAGTTCCAGTAAACATAAGGAGAAGGACAACCAGGACACCGAAAAAAAAATTCAACCAACTAGCAGTACTAGCACTTCAGTTAGTACTCCTAATACAACTATTCCAAACCTTTTACATAGTGAGAAAACACCAAATGAATCAGCTACTAAAGCAGTAGCGAATAAAACAGATTCAAGTGTTTCCAAGACGCAGTCCGCTTTCAATTTAGAGAGTGAGATTGCTAAAATCAAAATCTCTGTACCATTATCTGAGTTGGCCACTCAGGATGTATATAAAGGCCAAATTTTGAAAGCATTAAATCTGGGAGAAATGAATGATTCTGTAAATTTGAATGATGATCAACCAGCCCTACTCTTTGGTCCCAAAATTGAAGGAAAATTTCAGGAAGGGGTAGTTCCACCTTTTTATATCAGTCTCAATATTCATGACAAGATTGTCCATAATGCCATGCATGACTCTGGTGCATCACACAACTTAATGCCCAAGGTAGTGATGGAGAGGCTAGGCCTAGAAATCACCAGACCCTACAAAGACTTATATTCATTTGAATCTAGTAGAGTAAAATGCCTAGGCCTCATCAAAGACTTATGTGTAAGTCTGACCCAGATTCTTGCTAAATGTATGGTCATGGATGTTGTGGTGGCAGATGTGCCACCTAAGTATGGCATGCTGTTGTCAAGATCATGGGGAGCCAAACTGCAAGGAATAATGCATATGGATGGCTCATATGCCACTATCCCTATATTTGGCCAACTTAGAAGACTATATAGAGAGTCTCGGATGAAATTCTTAGTCAGTAGCCCTGAGAAACCTGAAAAATCACCATTATACTCTGTACATACAGATCTAGACTCTTTTATCCTCTACAATGACCAATCCTCAAAAGAGCCGAGATCAGATAATGGAAATACAAACATACAGCCCATGGATTTCAGCATAATGGCTACTCTGGAAGAATACGAAGAAGAAGACCATGGGAAAACTGCTAAAAATATAACCCTGAATGAAACAGAAACCGAACAAAAACAACAAGTTAGCCACCTCCCTGATCTCCATGCCCACAATGAAAAACAAAATAACCCCTCCCCTAGTACACATCTCACAACTCAACATAATGACGAACCCAGCTGTAGGGGAGGGGATGAAAATGAAGTAAACAACGAACCCCTATGGGAAATGAACTTTGATGGGTCCTGTACTAGGCAGAGTGCTGGAGCAGGAGTGTGGCTGCGTAACACTGAAAACGATCATGTAGAAAGCCACGCTGTCAATCTGCGTTTCAAATGCACGAATAACATTGCAGAATATGAGGCTCTCATCCTGGGCCTAAATCTTTTGAAAAAATTAGGAGCCCGTAGGATAGCTGTGAGAGGAGAATCAGAGTTAGTGATCAAACAGGTGAATGGTGAGTATTCAGCAAAACACCCCAGGCTTAGGGCATACAGGAATGATACTCTAGATTTTCTGAAAACGTTTTTTGAATATGAGTTAGTGTTCATTCCTAGGGGGCAAAATACAATTGCAAATGGATTAGCTTGCCTAGCTAGCTCATATCCTAAGACCCCAGTGTTGGAAACATGATGCAGAGTGTTGTCCTTGATGGCAACCCACTGAATGAAGATAAAGACATGCGACTGTTGACATGTGTTGTCCTTGATGGAAAACCACCTGATGAAGTTATTCTTGACCTTATGAGCTTGGTAAATGATGTAAATCTGATGTGATATTATGATGTTGAGTGTTGTCCCTGAAAGGCAACCCATTTTATGAAGATGATGACAACTTACTTGATGAAGTTGTGCTTGATAGAATATGTTCTTGATGAGCTAAATATGATGTATCTACAGTGTGTACAGAACACAGTGAAGAAAGGAACTCAACATGTACTAAATCCATGATGAAAAGAGTATGTTTCAAGGAATACGCGGATATGTTTAGGAGAAGTCGCGTATGCACGCGGGAAAGAACGTGATAAGTCACGTATGGGCAAAAGCGCTCAAAAAGTGCAAAACCAGGGGTAACCACCATGGTATTGACCCATTGTATTGATGATCCGCCCAATTGACCCCGTCTAATGTAGTTTTGGGCTCATGGTTTTGGTTTGGCTCATGGTATTGAAAAAGGGGGCTCATGGTATTGAAAAAGGGAAGACCTATATAAGGAGAAGAATTTCATTGTGCAAATCATGAGCGTGGGTGCAAGATGTCTGAGCTTGAATGAATACTTCTCTCTGAAGTATATCTGAATGGAAAGGGTTACAATTGAAGGATAAATCTGAATGTATGATGCACCAATGATGAAGAAGGGAATCTAGATCTGAAGTGTACTTGTATCTACTATATCTGATTATGGAAGGCTTAGATCTGAATTGAGGCGAACATCTGTCTGAAATGAAAGGGTAAATCTAAACTGAACATCTGATCTGAAGAAGTATGCTTCTCTATAATGATTGAAGATCTATACGCTACTTCGCCGCAGAGGAAGCGCGTATATACGCGGCTTCGCTGAAGGAAAAGCGCGTATGTGCAATTAAATTGGTTCTGTAATATGTACAGAAGTATACGCTGGTTGCTGTGAATGGAAGCGCGTATATACGCGACATCAGTGAAGTAAAAGAGCGTATGCAAACTAGGGTTTGCTGAAGTCTGGGGTAAGAAATGATTGATCTATTCTGCTGTATTGCTGCTATCTGTATTCTACTGTTCTGAGTTGTCTGTATCAGTTTGGTTGTATGATTGAGCTTGAAAGTATGAAAAGGGTCCAGTCTGAAAATATGATGAAACGTGGCCTGCAAGTTGTGTTCTATTGAAGTTGTTGGATCCAGTGTGAAAATTGATGAAACGTGGTCTGCAGCTGAAAACAGCCTTCTGTCCGTGGGTCGTAGCTCCTCTGTGAGAGGCTGGTAAACGAGATCAGTTTAGCTCTCTTCCAGAGAGGTCATAAACGAGTCAGGGGGTCGTAGCTCCCTTCCAGAGAGGCTGGTAAACGAGCGCAGGTGGGTGCCTGCGTGCTGGTCAAGTCTGCGCCAGCACATATGTTGTAATATGTTTTCTCTATAATAAAATATTGAAGGCTGAGCAACTGCAGCGGTGGTTTTCTCCCGACTTGGGTTTCCACCTAAAAATCCTGGTGTTCATGTGTGATGCTTTGTGTGATGGGTTATTCTGTTCTTACTGCACATGTTTACTGTTTATAGAACATCTAATAAATGAATGATGGAATGATATAAGTGAAGAACTAATGGTATAATTAGATCTTTGGGTATACGCGAGTTGTATGAAGGATTTCCGCGTGTATACGCTAGTTTGCTTCAGCAAAGTAGCGTATGGGTTTTAGAGAGTGAAAAAATTAAAAAGTTTGAATATGCTGTAAATATTGATTCACCCCCCCTCTCAGTATTTTTCCCAACAATTGGTATCAGAGGAGGTCCTTCTGCAGAAGCTTGATCACTTGAAGGAGATCCGTCGCAATGGGAAGTCAAGAAGGAGTCATGTCTATAAAGCCACCTCTATTCAATGGAAGCAATCTGATATTCTGGAAGGTACGTACAAAAGCATATCTGCAAAGTCTTGGTGTAGATGTATGGGCGATCGTGGAAGAAGGTTATCAATACCCGGCAAGTATTCCTACTGATGCAGCAGAAAGGAAGAAGTATGAAACCAATGCCAAAGCAGTGAATGTCTTGTTAGGAAGCATGTCTGAATCTGAATTTGCTAAAGTGATGCAGCTACATTCAGCAAAAGAAATATGGGACAAAATCATTCTAAGCTATGAAGGAGACACAAAGGTAAAAAGTGCAAAACTCCAAACTCTTAGAATTGAATATGAAAATGTGAAGATGCATAGTGATGAGAGTGTTGCCAGTTTCTTTCTTCGTCTGGATGATATTGTAAATCGAATGAGAAATTTGGGTGAAACCATAACTGATACTACTCTGGTGGAAAAGGTCTTAAGATCCTTAACTTCAAAATTTGACTCTAAAGTTTCAGCTATTGAAGAAAGGCAAGATCTGCAAACGCTTACTATTGTTCAATTACATGGTACTCTGACTACTTTTGAAATGAGACAAGGAGGTCCTTCTCAAATAAGAGAAGTTGCTTTTAAGGCATCTACAAAAGGAAAGGAAAAGGAAGTTATCAAAGAATCCAGCTATATATCCGATGAAGAAGAAGCGAATTTCGTGAGAAAGCTCCAACTAGGTACTGGAAGATTCAAAGGTAAGCTTCCCTTCAAATGTTTTGAGTGTGGAAAAGTTGGTCATTATGCTGCAAAATGTCGTTATAAAGGAAAAGAAGTAGTAAGAAGGAATAAGAACCGATCTAGCTCTAAGAAAAGTTACTATACTAATGAAGATAGTGATGAGTCATCTAATAGTGAGGAAGAATGTGAAGAAGATCTTAGACTTCTCATGGCATTTGAACAAAAAGAAGAAAAGGATACTTTTATGGATGCTCTAGAGGAAAATGATTTTCTTGAAGAAAATAATCAACTCAAACTACGCTTAGAAGATTATAAAATTCTCTTAGAAGAACAAAAGATAATCCGAGAGACCGTTGAAAAGCAGCTTGAAGAAGCAAAGAAACATATTGAAAAATTAGAATGTGAAGTGGTAAGTCAAAGAAAAGAAGTTGAGAAAGCAAAGACCTTGAATCTTAGATTTGCTAAAGGATCTGAAACCTTAGATGAGATTATCAAGGTACAATGTTCTCCTCTTATAAAGACAGGTCTTGGATATACTGGAGAATCTTCTCAAACTTCCGCACCAAACTATCTAAAAGCAGTTACAGGTGGTTTACTACATTCAGCCACTCAGCAAGGAAATAAAGGATCTCTACAGGGAAAGTAAGACCATATCAATTCAAGGAACACTAACAGGGATAGCTTTCAAAGACGCTACGACCAACAGGTAAATTCAAATAGAAGATTCCATGATCGCAGAAATTTCTACTTCAATGGGCAATGTTTCACATGTCACAATTTTGGTCATAAAGCTGTTCAATGTGTTGCATATAAAACCATCATGACAAGAGAAGAAAAAAAGAAAAGGTTGGATACTGAACCAAAGAAGAATACCTATAACAATTTTTCTCCTCTTCAAAGTGAATTTGAATGTACATATTGCAATAACTTTGGCCATGAAGAATCTGAATGCAGGAACAAGATCCAGCCAAAAGAACATGTTCCCTCAAGCTCTAAAGTGTGGAAAAAGAAAGAACCGCTAGTTGAAAATTGTGGGATAGCATTATTTGCAGAAGGTGAAGAAAATCAATGGTACATCAATAGTGGGTGCTCAAGACACATGACAAGTGACAAAAGCAAACTTCATACTTATAATGCTCTAGAAAAGGAAAAGAAAGTTACATTTGGAAATGATAATCCTGCTGTAATTAAAGGAAAAGGGTCAGTATTTCTAAAAGAAAAAGTGAAGGCTAAAGATGTCATGTATGTGGATGGATTAAGGCATAACCTGTTAAGTGTTAGTCAAATGTGTGATCAAGGAGCAGAAGTGGTCTTCAGTTCCAAAGAATGTGTGGTTCGTGATCTTGATACGGGTAAAATCATTATAAAAGGAAAAAGAAATCCAAGCAACCTGTATGTACTAAACGGCATAGATCAATGTTACTTGAGCAAGTCTTCAGAAAATTGGCTATGGCACTAGAAAGTGACATCAGGTTTCGATGTAAAGCAAAGGACTTCATTGTTGAATTTATCTTCAGAGTCAATCTTCCAAAAGTACCATATGCAAATCTTGTCAATTTGATAGCGGACAGGAAATCAAATTTAATGCCAAAGAAGATCATCAAGTAAGCCTCTCTTAATTCATTCATCTTGATATCTATGGACCTGGGGAAAAATTCATTACGTGGGGAAGAATACTATATCTTATTTATTGATGACTACTCTAGAATGTGTTGGATCGGGTTCATTAAACACAAAGATCAAGCACTTGAAAAATTTCAGAGCTTCAAAGCATTGGCAGAAAATGAATTAGACCTAAAAATCAAGTGTCTTAGATCTGATCGAGGAGGAGAATATTCATCAAATGAATTCTTTGAATTTTTTGAACAACATGGCATTAAACGACAGTTCTCTGTAGCAGGCACTCCACAACAAAATGGTGTAGTAGAAAGAATGAATAGAACAATTGTTCAAATGGCTAGAGCTATGCTTGTTGATTCTGATGTTCCTGACATGTTCTGGAGTGAAGCAGCACATACTGCAGTTAACATTCTGAATAAGGCTCATGTTCGGGTAAATAGTGACAAAACTCCATATGAACTCTGGTATGGAAATTCTCCCACTGTGAAGCATTTTAAGGTTTTTGGAAGTAAATGCTTTATCAAAAATAATGATGAAAAGCTTGGCAAATTTGAACCTAGATCAGATGAAGGGATATTTCTTGGTTACTCATCGTCAAGCAAAGCATTCACATGTTATAATAAAAGGCTTCGAAAGGTTGTTGAATGTATTGATGTTGTTATTGATGAGTCTCCTGCAGCTCCTAAAGAAGAAAAACAAACAACAAAAGAAGATGATAGCGACATATGGCCTTCTACATCAGATAGAAATGATATAGACAATGGATCCAATGAAGAACCTGAAGATGATCTATCTGAAAAAGCTCCATCCAGATATGTTCAAAAGAATCATCCTGAATCTCAAATTTTGGGTGACAAGGAATCAGGTGTACGAACAAGGAGAACACTTGTGGGATCTTCTAGTCATCAGGCATTTTTATCCACAATTGAACCACAAAATGTCAATCAAGCTAGCAAAGATGAATGTTGGAGGCAAGCCATGGATGAAGAACTTTTTCAAATTGAAAAGAATGACACTTGGGATTTGGTACCAAGACCACATGATAAAAATGTCATTGGAACCAAATGGATTTTCAAGAACAAGTTAAATGAGAATGGGGATGTTGTAAGAAACAAAGCTAGATTGGTTTGCAAAGGGTATACTCAACAAGAAGGTATAGACTTTGAAGAAACTTTTGCTCTTGTAGCTAGACTTGAAGCCATAAGAATGTTTCTTTCTTTTTCAAGTTATCAACAAATCAAAGTTTATCAAATGGATGTTAAATCTGCTTTTCTTAATGGTGATCTAGAAGAAGAAGTATATATAGAACAACCGGAAGGATTCATTTTGGGAAATGATGCAAATCTTGTTTGTAGACTTAAAAAGGCTCTATATGGTCTCAAACAGGCTCCAAGGGCTTGGTATTATCGTCTTGACAAATATCTTCATCAACAAGGATTTTCAAAGGGGTCTGCTGATAGCAACTTATACACAAAAGTTGAAAATGACAAACTATTGATTGTGGTTGTATATGTTGATGATATCATTTTTGGGAGTAATGAAGAATCTATGAGTCAGAAATTTGCTTCTGTCATGTAGCAAGAATTTGAAATGTCCTTACTTGGAGAACTAACATTATTTCTTGGCTTGCAAGTGCATCAAACTACAGATGGTATATTCTTATCACAAGCAAAATATCTTAAACAAATTCTGAAGAAGTATGGCATGGAAGAATGCAAACCTGTAAGTACACCAATGATAACCGGATGTAATCTCAGTTCTCATGATGATTCTCCCGCAGTGAATCAACCAGAATACAGATCAATGATAGGAAGCCTACTTTATCTCACTGGGACTAGACCGGACATTATGCATGCAGTTGGGATTGTTGGACGATTCCAAGCTAATCCAAAAGAGTCTCACCTTCAGGCTGTCAAAAGGATATTCAAATATCTACAAGGAACTCATGACTTTGGTCTATGGTATCCAAAGAATGCTGATCTTACTCTTCATGCTTACACTGATGCAGATTGGGCTGGAAGTGTTGATGATCGGAAAAGCACTAGTGGTGGTGCATTCTATATGGGACCCCGGTTAGTATCTTGGCTCAGCAAGAAGCAAAATTCTATTGCCTTATCAACAACTGAAGCAGAGTATGTAGTTGCCGCATCTTGTTGCACTCAACTCCTATGGATGATGCAAACCTTGCAAGATTTTCAAATCAAATGTGAAACTCCTATCTCCATTATGTGTGATAATACAAGTGCCATCAGTATCTCAAAGAATCCTGTCATGCATTCGAAGACCAAGCACATTCCCATCAAGTATCACTTCTTACGTGAACAAGTGCTTGAGCAAACGGTGAAGTTAGAGTATGTTCCCTCCAAAGAACAAGTTGTTGATATCTTTACCAAACCTCTGCCCAGGGAAGCATTCGAGTATCTAAGATAGAAGCTGGGAGTGTTCTCTGCCAATCAAAAGAACAAATCTGCATAAATTTAGAATATGGTAGTGGATACGCGTGTTTCCTGAAACACAGTCACGTATATACGCTAGTTCCTGCACAGAAAGCCGCGTATGTCGGATTGCTGACAAATGTTTCTTGGAGTCAACTCTCTTCAGCACAGCTGCAGTGCTGCTTGGTATCTCTGATACTGTTTGGTACATCTGGTGGTGTTCCAGTTCTCATAATTCTATTTCTCATGATTTGATAAAGATGCCTTGATGATTTGTTGGTGAAAGTGTTCAGGATGCACAAACTAAGGGGGAGCCTTAGTCATTTGGAAAGGATGTTTGGGTGCACAGTTTCAGGGGGAGCATTAGCTTTGCTGAGTATAATGCATTGTTGGCATTATGATGTCTCTGAAATATGTTCTTTGAAGTCTTTCTGGTATTGGTCATAAATGGTCATTTTTGTATCTTGATGACAAGGTCTTGTTGAGACCCATGATGTAAATTTGTAATATTCAGTCATGTAAGGACTTGTCAAATTTGTAAACCCACTTGGTTGGGTAGCTGAGTTGATATGTGTAAACCCACTTGGTTGGGTACTTGAGTCTCATATATAAATCCACTTGGTTGGATATTTGATGTAAGTATGAGTCTTTGGTGATAGGAAGTTCATAGAGTCATGTACTTCATTGAAAATTTGTTTGAAGTTTCAGCATGAACTCAGGGGGAGCTTGGTCACTTCAGTATATATCAGATCTGTAGAACGCTTCTTCCACATGAGGAGAAAAGGGGGAGAGTATGATGGTTTTGGTCCGCCCTTTGCCCTTGATGTCAAAGGGGGAGAGTGACATGGTGTTTGAATGAAGAGAAAGAATGGTGTCAAAAATGGAGAGAGTGACATGGTGTCATTGTTTTTTTAATGTACCTATCTGTTGTGGTAACCAAACACCATCGTGGTTGCCATCAATTCCAAAGGGGGAGATTGTTGGAAATATGATGCAGAGTGTTGTCCTTGATGGCAACCCACTGAATGAAGATGAATACATGCGACTGTTGACATGTGTTGTCCTTGATGGCAAACCACCTGATGAAGTTATTCTTGACCTGATGAGCTTGGTAAATGATGTAAATCTGATGTGATATTATGATGTTGAGTGTTGTCCCTGAAAGGCAACCCATTTGATGAAGATGATGGCAACTTATGAAGTTGTGATGAACTTGTTTAAAGATGAAGATATGATGTATCTACAGTGTGTACTGAAGACAATGAAGAAAGGAACTTAGCATGTATTAAATCCATGATGAAAAGAGTATGTTTCAAGGAATACGTGGATATGTCTAGGGGAAGTCGTGTATGCACGCGGGAAACAACGTTCCAAGTCGCGTATGGGAAAAAAGCGCTCATAATGTATTGTTTTGGCTTATGGTATTGATGGGCTCATGGTAGTGAAGGGCTCATGGTATCGTTTGGCTCATGGTATTGAAGGGCTCGTGGTATTGAAGGCTCATGGTATTGAAAAAGGGTAAACTTATAAAAGGAGAAGAAATTCATTATGCAAATCATGAGTGTGGTGTAAGATGTCTGAGCTTGAATGAATACTTCTCTCTGAAGTAGATCTGAATGGAAAGGGTTACTCTTGAAGATAAATCTGAATGCATGATGCACCATTGATGAAGAAGGGGATCTAGATCTGAAATGTACTTATATCTACTAGATCTGCTTATGGAAGGATTAGATCTGAATTGAGGCGAACATCTGTCTGAAGTAAATGGTTGAATCTGAACTGAATATCTAATCTGAAGAAGTATGCTGCTCTGTAATGGTTGAAGTTAATTGTTAGCGAAGAAGGAAGCGCGTGTATCAAAGTAGCTAAGAAAAACGTATGTGATGAATTAATTCTAAAATGTCTTGGGGTATCTTTCCAGTTGTGCTGGACGAGCATATCCCGACATGGTGAAGTGTGTATATGCAAACTAGAGTTTGCTGAAATCTGTGGAAATGTGATCATCTATTGTATGTGCCTCTCTCTCACTATTCTGAAGCCAAAATGTATCGGTTGGTTGTATGGTTCAAACTGAAAATGTTAAAAGGTCCGGTGTGAAAAATATGATGAAAGCGTAGCACCACAGGGTGCTGTTCTATGAGACATTTGGGTCCCTAGTGAGTGATGAAACGGCAGATCAAGGTGGTGCTAGGGTTACAGCCTTCGATCAGTCCGTAGCTCCTTCCGGAAGCGTAAGCAGATCGGGGGTGTGCTCCCTTCAGGAGAAAGTGATAAGCAGTCGGGGTTGGAGCTCCCTTCCAGGAGAGGCTGGTAAACGAGCGCAGGTGGGTGCCTGCGTGCTGGTCAAGTCTGCGCCAGCACATATGTTGTAATATGTTTTCTCTGTAATAAAATATTGAAGGCTGAGCAACTGCAGCGGTGGTTTTCTCCCGACTTGGGTTTCCACCTAAAAATCCTGGTGTTCATGTGTGATGCTTTGTGTGATGGTTTCTTCTGTTCTTACTGCACATGCTTACTGTTTAAAGAAGGTCTAATAAATGAATGATGGAATGATATATGAGGTATAGAACTAATAGTGTAATTAAATTCTCACGGAGTATCTGTGGATTTCATGAAGGGATATCGCGTATATGGCTAGTTTGTGGAGAAAAGTAGCGATATGGGTTTCAAAGAATGAAAAGTGAAAGTTTTGAATATGCTATAAAATGTTTGATTCACCCCCCCCTCAGTATTCTTTCCCAACACTCCCACTATCCATCTCTTCAAAGTTATTTTCCCACCAATCAATCAAAACCAAAACCAAAACCAAAATTGTACTTTCATAACTAGCCTAACATTTACAAATCAAACAAATATAAATCTTAAAGAGAGAGCCCTCTCTGAATCCTAGGAAGCCTAGATCCTAGAGTTTGAAGTAGGTTTGTGGTTACCTCTAGTGTTCTTAGACTAAAAATCAAATATCTCACAACTTTAGAGTTTACTAGAGTGATAACATACTGGCGACCATACTGGGGAACTAACCAATCCCCAGTCTTAAAATTAGTCTTAAAGGAAATATTTTTATTCATCCTTTTACTTTAGGATTTCTTTTATTAGTTGTGGGGATTAAAAATATGTAATTCTGGCTTCTAGGAAAATTTACTATACCAGGTCTAACTTGGATCCTAAACCTACTGCTATAGTAGATAACCCAGACTGAATTGGAAAAAAGAAAAAATAGATTGAAAATTTAGAAGCTGAAGTGTCATTAATAAGAGTCAATTCATTATCTCAAGAGTTAGTAAGTTTGCAAGATATTGATTTTGATCTGAAATTTGAACATTCTTTGTTTAGAATTCAATCTGAAAGTGATCTTTATACTGCTGTTTTAGATCCTATGTTTATTTCATTTTTGGAAGCAAAACAGAAAAATATTACAGTAGAATCTAAATCAAAGAAAGTTGAACATCAGACTAAAATTGAAGAAATTAATGTTATTATTCTCAAGGATATTGATGAAGCTATTGAATTGGCTCATTTATTAACCTACATAAACAAACCTCTAGTTTCTCAGTTACATACCACAATAATACCAACAGAAGATTCATCTCTATATGTTGTTACATCATATATAAATTCCACTACCAATTCATCTGTAGATCCATTTATCCCTAGATTGCCTTTATATCCTAAAGTATTATTTCCACCATCCACTTCATCCACTATATCCACAAGCTCACCTTTTTATTTTTTAGACCCATCATTTTTATTTTCTAGCAATTCCACATATATACCAGTTTCATTTCCCAACACCTCAACTACAACCTTTAGTTCATCAGCTACCACTTCCAGTTCAGCCCCGAGCACTACTGTTATACCTCCTAGCCAAGCTAAACTTCAAGCCATGGCTACTAGGTATGCTCCCCTCGTCTTACCAGCACAACTTCATGATATGCCTCAAGACTATCAGAGTAAGATACCATATTTTGATGGCATTACCCATTATATAGATCAACAAAACATTAATAGAATGATTGATTTCTTTGAACTCCATGAGATTGATGATTCAGATGTTCAAATGAGATTATTTGCACAAACTTTAACAGGGGAAGTTAAGAAATGGTTGAAAAATCTTGTTGATGGTAGTGTAATTGATTTAGTTGTATTTCATAGAGTATTTTTAAATAATTGGGAAAAGAAAAAGAACCCCCTTCAAATATTATCAGAATTTGATGCCATAAGAAGAAATCCAACTAAGTCAGTCCAAGACTACTGCACTAGGTATAACAGTGTCCATAATTCCATCCCTGTAAACATTAAACCTACTCCTGTTTCTCTCCTACTCAAATTCCCTGATAGATTTGACACAAACATGGCTTATCATTTGAGGGAAAGAAATGCAAAAAATTGAGAGAGAATGGAGACAAATGCTGTTAGTGTAGAAGTTAGCATTTTAGCCAAGAAAGATAGGCTAAGAAATGAGAGAAGAGTGACCATCAAAGAAGAAACCTCCAATTCAGACTAAAAAAATAGACATGTTATCTAAAAATCTAGAAAGGATGATGGATAGATTAGACAATGTAGAAAGAAGACCTTAATGGGATAATCAACAACAGATCAGAAATCCCAATTTTAGAAAAAACAACAATTCAGGAAAAGCAAAAGAAACAACCCTAGACCAGAAAATTAGGCCCCCCTTCCAAGAGAACTATGCTAAAAGTTCTCAGAATAATGATGATGATGAGGATACAATTAATCTAATGGGAATAGATGAAAATAACACTATATTTCTCACTCAGGAAGATCAAGAGTTATTTGAACTTCAACAAATCCAATTAGATTCAGGGGAATCCTTTGATTACAAACAAGGTTATGATTTTTCTATAAATGAAATTCACAGTCAATTCAACTTGAGAAATACGAAAAACAATGAGTCTTCTCCCAAGAAAAATACACAAACACAGAATAAGAAAATAGTAGAAGCTCCAAAAACAAAAGTTCTACAAATTCTCCCAGGGGAAAATAAGAAAAAATAAAATTCTTCCCAAAACATTTCCAGTCCTAAAAATACATCAAGTCCTAAAATTGTTGATATTACTGATGAAGTTGCTCAAGCTACAAAAGATTCACAGAAACCTGTTGCAGCTAAAGTTTCTAATTCTATTAAAACAACAAATTTAGATCCTAAAATACCCTCTGTTGATCCTAAATTAGTAGATCCAAAAACTACCACTTCAAAAACACCTGCTGATAATTCTAAGTTTGAAAGAACATCCACTTCTTCACAAACAATCCCTGAAAATAAAATTAGGAGCAGTAAAACACAAGAAACTAAAACAGAGAATGTCAAACCAATTGAAAATGAAAACATAATTGTAGAAAAACAAGATAAACCAAGCCAAAATACAGTTACTAAAGAAGAATTAATTCAAATTAATAAATCTCAACCTAAATTCAATATTCAAACTAAAATTGCAAAGTTAAAAATACCAATTCCTTTAACATAATTTGTAAAACATGACTTGTATAAATCAACTATCACTAAAACATTGAATATGAATGATGGAGAAAATGATATTAATTTGAATGATGATCAACCAGAGTTGATTTTTGGCCCAGATGTGAATGGAAAACATGCAGATGGAGCAGTTCCTCCATTTTATATTAGTCTTACCATTCATGATCAAATTCTACATAACGCAATGCTAGATTCAGGAGCTTCCCATAATGTGATACCCAAAGCCATAATGGAAACTCTGAATTTAGAAATAACCACGCCCTACAAAGATTTCTTTTCATTTGATTCGAGTAAAGTTAAATGCCTAGATTTAATCAAATATTTGTGTGTAACACTAGTTCAATATCCTGGTAAGAGTATATTAATGGAAATTGTAGTAGCTATTATCCAACCTAAATATGGAATGTTACTTTCTCGCTCATGGGGAGCAAGTTTGCAGGGATCTCTACAATTGGACATGTATTATTGTAATATTCCTAATTAGCCCAAGCTAATAGGAATATTTCATATTGTCTTAATTTTATGTACTAATGAATAAAATGGAAAGGAGGACATGAAAAACACCAAAAACTCTGTTGGCCACCTATAAAATTTGTTCTATCAAAAGGTGGCCAAAACATTGTTCAGCCTTCAAGAAATAGTTTCATTGCCAAAATTTTATCTCTTGAAGCCTCTGGAAGATCTCATGCCCATGTCTAAAAATCTTCACTGCTGTTTCCCTTCAGAACTCAGAAATTCTGCTGAAATTTCCATGAGAAACACTGTTGCAAAATCCCTTTTCTCCCCTTCCTTCACTCAGAAACTAACCTTCATTTTTACTCTCTTCTTCCCCATCATTTTACTTTTATTTACATGTTTCCTCTTTTCCCCTTCATATAATTCACCTTTGCAGAGTTTAAAACTCCTTTTTGAACTCTGTCAAAACCCCCTAAACCCTTTGAAAACCCTTGAGAATCTATGAAAAAACCCATTTTTTATTAAGGGTTTAAGCCCCTTTGGGCCAAGTCTCAACCATTTCACCACCATGCGCCTTGGTGCTGGAACCAAGCACTAAACCTTTCGGCGCTTATCGCATCGGAGAAAATCCAAAGCACGCAAGTCTGTTTCATTGTGTTAACAAAAGTCCCGATGTGATTAGCTCTATGTTCATAACCCTTGATCATGTTGTTACCTCATATAACCCTTTGGGCCTGCAATCAGGTGCTAAACCATTTTGGAAATCCACCTCCGATCCGTTATTTCTTTTGTATATCAAAAAATCCACTTACCCAAAGTTTTGGTCTAAATGTGTCGAGTTATGTTTTTTAAATGAAATGGTTAGATTAAAAATACCCAAAGCACAATTGCATCGGAGAAATCCAAATGGTTTGATTGAAAGACTGGGCCCGAAAGTTCCGATGTGATTGGCCCTTTGTTATATAAAGCCTCGGTCCCATCATATTCCATGCATCCAGTGGCCCCACAATCGGGCGCCAACCACTTCATATATATATATTCTGCCCCGGTCCACCGAAACTTTGTATTATTCGAAAATTTTGGTTTTTCATAAAGTATAAATATTTTCCGCCGATTTGCTTTACAAGCAATCTCTACCGTTGATCGTAATCTGATCAAATGGCCAGTGCTTAATCGCATCACAAAGTTTCATCGCACGCATTTTTTTGGTTCCCCTGATCGGTCATCCCTCTGATTCACTCCCCATCATTGATTTGATCCTCAGATCAACGGTCATTGCTTAATCGCATCGGTCCTCCCGATCACGCAATCGCATCGGCAATTTCCATCACACACTTTTTCTCTCCTCGCTGATTGCGATCCTATGATTAGATCTCGACCATCCATGTGTCCAGATCGGACAGCCCAGATCTTTCCCGCATGCTTTCATCGCCTTTCTCCCTTCCACTTTATGTCTTTCGATCAATCCGCACCATCGATCTCCGCGCGATCGATGAATTTGATTTATTCACTTCCTCCATTCTCATTTAAACTCTTATAAATGAATCCCAATCGTTGGATGATGCCATCCAATGGTCCCGCTCTCTTTCCATGCCTCTGAAGCAGTTTAACCCAAAACGTAGGATTTTATAATATAGTTCTGTATTTTGCAGGTTTGAATGGTTTGTCCATTATAATGAAGAAAGGCTGAAAGGCCAGGAATGATGATTCCCATGCCTTTGATTCATCAAAGAGAACCATTCTCTTGGCTCAAAATTTGCGTCTCGTCAATGTTCATTGAGCATTGATGCTATATGAGCCCTGCGCGGCCTGCACATCAAAAAGACACAGCAACGCATAAAAGAAACAAAGAGTATCAGTGTTTGAAGATTTCTGAGCATAGTTTGAAGGATTAAGGCATACATTCAGCAAATCAAAAGCCTAAATCCATGGATAAAAGCATCATAAGGACCGAAGACATAGACCGAGCTTGATCTGTCCTAAAACACTGAACTAAAGTGAATTAAAAGTGTTTTAGGAAGAAACGAAGACATCTGTTGATCTGAGAAAGCCTCCACCGCCTAAAGCAGAGGCCAATCAAACCCTCTCCAGCTCCTAAAGGCACCTGCAGCCTCGCCGAAACCAAAGAAAGCTTAGCCATTATCTGAACGAGAGGTGTTTGCTGAAAGACAACCGAACACTTAATACTAATCAAAGATCTTATCTCTAATTGTCGGCAAAACTATTTTAAATATTAAGAACAGCCCAGAAGCAAATCTTTTCGATCATTAGACCTTGGGAAGCAGAAAAAGAGTTACTTCAACATGACACAGAGCCTCAAAAGTCAGCAAAGGCTCCCATTGAACTTAATTCATAAATGTACATCAATTTAATATAGACAGATCATCTATAAATTACTTCATCAAGCCCCTCAAAGGCCGAGGAGTCATTATTCTGTATTAATTGACCTAGGAGATCTTTATTCAGATCCCACCTCCTCATTCTTCTATAAATACTTATGTAGAAGATGAGAAAATGTTGGTCTCTGGACATCTAAATGCATGTAATAGTTCCTAATGCTACTGATGCCCTGTTTGCGACTTGAAGATACATATGCTGATATGAGAAGTTAAAAGTTGTAGAGACCCACTGGGCTTGCTGATTGTAACTGGTTTGAACATCAAATACAAGCTGTTGATTTATGGGATCCTGATTTATGTCAATGGTGATGTGTTCCTCACTATCAATTGTTATTTTCTTTAACGTTTTTCATTCTGTCCACTTTCTCTGATAAAGAGTAGCAAATGTAGAGCTAGGATTTACTCTCAACAGTACCCTACTCTTACTGAAAGCCTTATTTTCTACGTTTTCTCCATTAGAACGTTCTCTTTGAAGAGTATATTAATGCAGGTTGGTTTAAAGGTACTTTCCTGATCTAGATTGCTCTTTAAAATGAGTATTTCATGTGTTTTCCTTAAAGAGTGTATTGAAGCAGGTTGGTTTCAAAGCACTAGCCTGATCTAAATCGCTCTTTGTGACTGTTATTTATGGTTTTCTTATTGAATATGCTGAAAGCAAGGTAGTTTGAAAGCACTCACCTGATCTTAAGCTATTCCAACTATTTTCAAATTGTTTTCTAACTAAAAGTACTTCAATGCAGGCTAGTTTAAAAGCACTTACATGCCGAAGCAAGATAGTTTGAAAGCACTTACTTGATCTTAGGCTGTTCACTATTCTTCATTTGTTTGTTTCTCCATTTTCCATCTGTTTCATTCCATAAAATCACTTTAAGAGATCCTTTGACATAAGTGACTTTCCCCATAGATCCTTCTTGAACCTTGCTATCCAATAAAAATCCTCCTATGACTCCATAGCCCAATGGGTTAAAGTTGTCTTTACCTTTTTTTGTCAGCTGAATCATTCCTTCACTTGCAGACATCTTCACTTTTTATTCTGAACTTCTTTCACCTTCATCGTGTCTTTGCCCAACCAAAAACAAACAAACAAAACCCATGCTCTTCATAACTAGCCTAATATCACATTTCAGGCTTTAAAGATCACATCTTTAAACTCATTCATCGAGAGATCCCTCTCTGGATTCAGGAGGGCTAGATCCTTGAATCCCAAAGCGGTTTGATGTTCTCCCTGCAGTTGGACTTTTGGCAATCTTGCTAATTACAGGGTGCTAACATAATGGTGACTCCACTGGGGAACCTTTGATTCTTTTTCATTTTAAATACTACTAAGACTCAGAGTACCCATGATCTCTTGATATTGGTATCCAATAAACATGGAAGTGGACCATAAAACTTTTACCTCCAAAAGAGCTAAAAACTTCCACTTGGCGATTTCACAGTCCTGAACAAAACTTAAGACTCCACTGGGAAGAACTCTTATCATTGTAGTATCATTAAAACTTAGTTAGAGGACTGTAGGATAAAAATTTGTGTAAAACAGATTAGTTAACCTCTCAAAGACTGTCATACCTGGTTAAAATTTTCTTTTCTATTTGGGTCTAAAAACACAGCATAGTGGCTCCTAGAAAGATTCACACTAGAGCATATCCTGACCCTAACCCACCTGAGACAGTTGATGACCCTAAAAGATTACTTAGGAATCCTCCTAAATTCTCAATTGTTTTCAAACCACCCTTGAGAGCTAACTCGGTTCTTGAAAACCTTACAAATCTACAGCAATCACAAGTAGATCTAAGGAATCCATTTAGAACATGATCACTTGATGATTTAGATCAGCTAGATTTAGAGTCTTCACTTTCATCCCTGGAACAAAGTGAACATCCCGGTAGTAGAGAAACCACACAACAAGATTTACATTTCCTCCTTAATTTAGGTGTCTCTCATCCAAGATCAGCTCAGCAATCTATCCCTGGTCCATCCACATCTGTTCATCCAACATCCACTTTCCAAACCACTCCACTCCAGTCCATTGTCCCTTTTGTTAATCCACCTTTTTTGAATCCACCCCCACCTCCAATCATGGCAGCATGGTATGCTCCCTTGGTGCTGCCCCAGCCTTTAGCTCCTTTACCTAATGAATATTAGTCTAAAATTCCTCATTTCACAGGCAAAGAATCCTCCACTGCTCAACATCATGTAGTTACGATGGGGGATGCCTTTGACTACATGGAAATAGAGGATGAAACAATTAAGATGAGGATTTTCGCTCAGAGTTTAGGAGGAGAAGTGAAGAAGTGGTTTAAAGCTTTGCCTCCTAATAGCATTAATGATCTTCCCGCCTTACATCAAACTTTCATAAATAAATGGGAAGTTAGAAGCAACCCTCTCCGAATCCTAGCTGAATATAAGAATCTTAAAAGGAATCTAGGAAAGAGTGTCCAAGACTACTCTACAAGATTTAACAGTATCTATAATGCTCTTCCACCACACGTGAAACCTCCCCAAGGAATGGCCCTAGTAAAATACCCTAAAGGATTTGATGTTGATATGGCTTACCAGCTTAGGGAGAGAGATTATAATACATTGGAAGACATGCAAAAAGGAGTAGTGAGTGTTGAGGAAAACTTGATTGAGAAAAGAGCTAGGATGAGGGCTGAGAAAAAGGTAACCTATAGGGATGAAAACATTACTTCTGCATCTAATCCCAAATATGATAGTCTAGCCAAAACTATGGAGAGACTAGGAAAAATGGTAGAAAACTTGACTATCCAAGTCAGCAATCAGAACATGAACCAAAATCAAAACCAGAACTTTAGGAGAAATAACCCCCCAAATAGACAAAGAGACTCTGATCAAAAGGTCATCCCTCCATTTCAAGAGAACTTCCTCAATGAGGATGAAGGAATAGTAGAGGAGTCGGAGGAAACTGACCTAAATATGATGGATGTGGATGACCTAGACCATACCTTCCCCACAGAAGAAAACCAGGCCTCATACTCATGTTGGAACGAGGAAGGGTTGGAAACTGAGGACTACAGGTTAGGATTTGAAAATGACATCATGCAGATCTGAGAAAAATATGACCTCAGGAGCAAAACAAACATAGATGATCCCAAACCAAAGGCTTCTAAAATCACCATTAAGAAAACGCTTGGAAAGACTCCTAAAGTGACTGTTGAAAGCAGTAAACCGACACCTGAGAGTTCTGGTAAAAACAAAGATAAGGACATCCTAACTAGTGACAAATCAAGTCAAGGACCTAGTAGCACTAGAATTGCAGCTAATGCTCCTAATAAAATAGCTGCAAACATTGTACATACTGAAAATCATCAACCCGATATTACTAATAAAACGATGCTCAACAAAACAGAATTGAATCTTTCAAAGAATCAGTCTGCCTTCAATTTGGAAAGTGAGATTGCCAAAATTAAAATTTCTGTCCCTCTCATTGAGTTAGTCACTTAGGATGTATATAAGAGTCAAATTTTGAAAGATTTAAACTTAGGAGAAAACAGTGACACCATCAATTTGAATGATGAGCAACCGAATCTCTTGTTCGGCCCAAAAACTGAAGGGAAATTTCAAGAAGGGGTAGTACCTCCTTTTTATATTAGCCTCAATATCCATGACCAAATCCTGCATAATGCTATGCATGACTCCGGAGCCTCACACAATCTTATGCCAAAGGTGATAATGGAAAGGCTAAGATTAGAAATAACTAGACCTTACAAGGATTTATATTCTTTTGACTCTAGCAGAGTGAAGTGCCTTGGCCTAATTAAAGACCTTTGTGTGAATTTAACTCAAATCCAGGCCAAGTGCATGGTCATGGATGTTGTGGTGGCTGATGTGCCTCCTAAGTATGGCATGTTGTTTTCAAGATCATGGGGTTCCAAGCTCCAAGGTACAATGCAGATGGATGGGACATATGCCACTATCCCTGTCTTTAGCCAGCTTAGAAGACTATATAGAGAGGCACACATGAAATTCATGGTCAGTAGCCCAGAAAAGCCTGAAAAATCTCCCATTTACTCTGTCCATACTAACCTGGATTCGTTTATCCTTTACAATAATGAATCCAAAAATAAGCCAGAGCTAGAAGACAACGACTTAGATAACCAGTTAGAGGCCCCAAATCTAGGAATAATGGCAGTTCTAGATATGGAAGAAAACTGGAGAGAAACTTTTGAACAGTGTGTTGAAACAACAAACCAGAGTGGAAAAAGTCAAGAATGTGAACAACAGATTACCCATCACTCTAAACTCCTTGAAAATCTTGAAAAACTAGACTCATCACCACATGTTGCGGATCTCAGAACAAAACATAATGATGAACAAGGTAATAGGGATCAAAACGATGTTAACAATCCCTTATGGTGCATGAACTTTGATGGGTCTTGCACTAAAAAGAGTGCGGGAGCTGGGGTATGGTTGGTCGACACTGTAAACAATTACTCCGAGAGCCATGATTTCAGGCTAGATTTCAAATGCACTAACAACATCGCAGAGTATGATGCTCTCATCCTAGGATTGCGTCTATTGAAAGAACTAGGAGCCAAGAAGATAGTTGTTCAGGGAGACTCATAATTAGTCATCAAACAACTAAATGGAGAATATGCTGTTAAGCATCCCAGACTAAGGGTATATCGAAATAATTTCATAGATTTCCTAAAAAATTTTGCAAAATATGAACTCGTGTTTGTCCCAAGGAGTCAAAACATAATTGCCAATGGATTGGCCTATGCTACTAGCTCATGTCAGGAATCACCTAGTGACAAACAGATCATTATTCGAACAAAATATAGACTTGCAGTGCTAGATAATGAGAAGTATTGGCAGGTCTTTGAGGGTGACAAATAGATAAAGGATTTCCTGCTTAGCAGAAACTAGTTTGAATTATCTGATTCAGATTCTAAATCCAATGAAAATTACCTGAACAAGGGGCCCCCTAAAGAAGAAAAACCATCTGGTCCCGTGAAAATCAACATGTTAACTAAAAAACTTGGAACTCATACTAAAGAATACGAGGACGCAGAAATCGAAGACATTGAGGCATTTCCATCAAAATACAAGCACATACCTATGGGGCTAGCACCATTAGAAGACCTTTTTGATTTTAACGACGTGGCAAAGAAACCCGCAGTAGAATACATAGAATCTGATGTCAAGGAATGCAATGTAGGCACCGAGGATTAGCCTAAAATGATTAAAATAGCTAGGTCCTTGCCAGTAAACATGAAAAATAAATACATTGACTTGTTTGAAGAGTTTGTTGATGTGTTTGCCTGGATCTATGAAGATTTAAAAGCCTACAACACAGAAATCATCCAGCACAAGATCACATTGAAATAAAACCAAAACACCTTTAGGCAAAAACTACGTCGAATTAATCCAATGCAACTGCCTCTAGTGGAAAAGGAAATCAAGAAAATGTATGAGGCAGGAATCATTGTGCCTGTAAGGTTTTCAACTTGGGTTTCTAACCTTGTAGCCGTGAGAAAAAAGTCAGGAGAAATCAGACTCTGCATTGATTTCAGAAACCTTAACAGAGCCTCCCTAAAGGACAATTACCGTTTACCTAAAATGGAACACATTCTACAAAGGGTAGTTGGTTCAAAGAGGATTTCTCTGTTAGATGGTTTTTCACGGTATAACTAGGTTTTAGTTCTTCCAGAAGACCAACTCAAGACAACTTTCACCACTCCTTGGGGCACCTTCATGTATGTGAAAATTCCTTTCGGATTATTGAATGCTGGGGCCACTTTTCAAAGGGCCATGGACATTGCATTTTCATAGGAGATAGGGCACTTCATTGTAATTTACCTTGATGACATAAAAATTTATTCCAAAATTGATGAAGAGCACCTTAAACATCTAAGGAAGGTCTTTGAAAAATGCAGAAAATTTGGGCTATCCTTAAATCCCAAAAATACAGTATTTGGCCTACAAGAGGGTAAACTCCTTGGTCATATTATATCAGAAAAGGGGATTAAAATAGATCCAAAAGGAGTTGAGGGAATACTGCAGATTAGCCACCCAAGTAACATAAAGGAATTTCAGTCCTTTATTGGAAAAATTAACTTCTTAAGGAGGTTTATTCCCAACTTAGTAGAGCTCCTTAGAAACATGACTAATATGCTAAAAAAAGAAGTGGGAGTGAAGTGGACTGTAGAAGCCAAAAGATCCTTCGAATTGGTAAAACATGCACTCACCCGGGCACCAGTCCTAATCAGCCCAGAATTTTCAAAGGATTTCCTTGTCTTGTTCTTTGCCTCAGAAAATATCGTGGCTGCAGTCCTGTTGCAGAAAAACCCAGAGGGACAGGAACAACCTATTTCCTTTTTCAGCAAGGCTTTAAGGGATGCAGCCTTGAAATATAACATAATGGAAAAACAGGCCTATGCTTTGGTAAATGCCTTAAAGGACTTCAAGGTGTATATTCTACATTCCCACATCATTGCTTATGTGCCTAACATAGTGGTAAAAGACATCTTGTCACAAGACCTAGATAGAAAGAGGGGTAAATGGATTGCTGTAATATTAGAGTATGATTTGGAAATCAAACCCATCAAACTTATTAAAGGTTAGGGCTTGGCTCAATTAATGGTTGAATCTAATCTACAAGCCCTTGACATTAACATGGTAGATTCCCTGGATGAACAGGAAGAATTACCTGCTCCCACTGTGGAAGAACAGTTCCAAAACTCACCCTGGTACGCTGACATCTTGTATGTGCTTACAAATCTTAATGCTCCTCCTGATTTATCAAAAACAAAGGCAAGGTTTTTAAAGTTGAAAGCTAAGAACTATTGCATTTTAAATGAATACTTATATTGGAAAAATGCTAATGGTTTATTGCTTAAATGTTTGCCTGAAGTTGATGCAGAGACGATCAACCATGAATTCCATGAAGGAGAGTGTGGAGGTCATCTCTTCTGGAAAACCACAGCCAATAAAATCCTTAGAGTTGGCTATTATTGGCACACCCTCTTCCAAGATGTCCATAAAATGATAGTAGCCTACCACAAGTGCCAAATTTTTGAGGGCAAAAGAAAACTCCTTCCTTTACCATTACAACCTATCATTGTTGAAGCTCCTTTTCAACAGTGGGGCCTAGATTTTATAGGAGAAATCCACCCTGCTTCATCTGCCCAACACAAATGGATTCTCATAGCCACTGACTACTTCACAAAGTGGATAGAGGCCATCCCTTCTAGGAATGCCACATACTTTGTCATTGTAAAATTTCTTGAAGACCATATCCTGTCTAGATTCGGTTGCCCTAGGAAGATTATTACTGATAATGCTGCTACTTTTGGTTCCAAAAAGATGATTGATTTTTGCCACAAGTATCAGATTACACTCGGTCATTCTATTTCTTATTACCCTCAAGGTAATGGGTTAGCAGAATCATCAAATAAAATTTTGGTGACCATCATCAAGAAGTTGCTTGAGGAAAATAAAAAATCATGACATAAAAAGTTGGTGCATGCTCTGTGGGTAGACAGATTGACCACAAAGAATTCCATTGGAATTTCCCCTTACCAGCTTGTTTATGGAGCAGATGCAGTGTTTCCTACCAGCCTAGGCATACCAGTGATAAAATTAGTCCAAGAAATACAGTCAGAAGAGGACAGCATGATAAGGAGGATCAATCAGACAATACATCTCCAGCAGATAAGGGAAGGGGTCTACAACAGAACTCAAAAGGTGCAAGAGAACATAAAGAGGTTGTTTGAAAAGAGAACAAAAGCTTGTGATTTCAACATTGGAGACAAGCTACTCAAATGGGACTCCAGAAGAGAGGATAAGGGTAAACATGGAAAATTTGACAGTTTGTGGCAAGGTCCTTACATAATTCAGTCCACCATTGGTCCAAATGCATTTTTTCTACAAGAGTTAGATGGCACAGATCTGTTTGGGGGTCCTGTCAATGGCAGGGTCCTTAAGCATTACTATTGCTGAGTTCGATTTTAAAGCTTTTATTTCCATTGTAAATACCATTTTCATTGTTCAATTCCACAAAAAGAAAAAATAAAAAAACAATAAAAAATAAAAGAAAAGAGGGCAGATTGAAAAAAACAATAAAGGTACAGCCCCATACCAAAAACAAAAAGAGAAATAAATCTGAAAATGTGCAAGCTCAAATGCCACTTCTGAAAACACATCTCTAGTTAGTCAAACAGCCTAATCTTGACTAATTAGTTTTAAATTTTCTTGCTGATAGGATAGTGAATTCGATTTGCCAAACTGTTTAATCTTGGCTTATTAGTAGATATATTAGGATAGAAATTAAAGGTTCAAACAAGCTCAAAACCTGAACCTAAGTTTCCAAGCAAGAGATGACTCAAATCTTTTTTACATTTTGAGTCAAAAGATATAAAAATCTGGTTCTGATCACCTCAAAATCTAGACCAAAGGAAAAGCAAAAACAGCTCAAGTAAGAATCAAAGCAGAGCTGTAGAAAAGAGGAAGGAAATGCTTGAAACTTTCAGATCTTAAGCCTTCCATTTTTTGATTTAAATTTTCTGCAAAATAAATGTCTATGTGCACCTTGTTTTTTATGCCATAGATCAAAGCAAGTCAAACAACTTAATCTTGACTTGACTGTTTTTAAATTTCTATTGTAGAATTTAGAGAATAAAATCTGTTGGATAGTTTAATCCCAACAGATAGTAGATTAGGTAGAGAATTAGATGGACTAAATCGTTTAATCTGAGTTCATGGAGAACATGAGTAGAATTAGATGTTAGACTTTCTTCGAAGCAAGAAATAAATGTTGTAAAAGAGTTTGCCAATCCATGTAACTCAAAATGAAGAAAGTAAAATGTTAAATCAAGAGATTGGGTAGGTAGAAAAGCTTGTTGAATGGAGATCCATTGTTTTCAGGCTTACTTGCTTTAGAACAAAGTAAGATCATCCTAGCAAAGAAGGGTAGCTTTCCAATGATGAGGCATGGTGCTGTACCCCCCCAGAGAATGTTGGTTCCAAGTTCTCGATGTTTTCACATGTACCATCCTGTGATACCACTGTTGGTTCACCTATAAAATTTGTTTTATTTAAGAGGTGGCCAAACACTGTTGGAGTCTTTCGAAATAAAATACCATTGTCAAAATTCTTATCTTTAAGCCAGAATCTCATGCTCATGTTCAAAATCTCATCGTTGTTTCTTCAACTCACAAATTGCTAAAATCCATGAGAAAGACTGCTACAAACATCATTTTCCTTCCTTTCTTTCTTAAGCAATTAACCCTATTTTAACCCTGCAAATTTCTTCATTTTCCTTTTTTTTTTTTTTCCTTCATTTAAACCTTCCTGACATGTTTAAAGACCTTCTTTGCCTTACTCAAACTCTATAACCACTAAAACCATTGAAAATCCATGAAAAACCCACTTTTTGGTATTAAGGTTTTAATCCCTAGGCTCAAGTCTCAACTACTTCTACCCGCTTCCCGTGATGCGAAGAGCCACGCGAGGCCATGCCACCATCGGGGTGACAACCCAAGAGTGCAAGCTTGTGTCAATGTTTCGGGCGATTGCTTCCGCGCACAATTTCCGACCGTCATTATTTCTGCGAACCTGCTACTCCGCAATCGGGTGCTAAACCTTCTAAGAATCCATTCCATTCATTTTTTCTTGTAAAACCTATTTATCCTAACCCTTGGTCTAAAACCAAAGTCGCGTGTTAATAAATGGTTAGATTGAAAAGAGCCAATCGCTACAATCACAATAGGAGAAAGTTTTAATGTTGACTTAGAAAGACCATATCAAAGTTCGATGTTATTGTCATATATGAGCATAAACCAAACTCTCTTTTCAGCTTTTTATTTCATATAACCTAATTTTTAAAGACTACAGTTAAAAGATCTCAGTAGCCGCTCTATCGCATCGAATATTTCAATGTTGATTGAAAGTTTTACCTTTATGCCGTATTGCGATTGGCTCGAACAGGGGAAGAGCCCCCGGCTCATTGTATTCCATATAACCACAAGGCCCTAATTACAGCGCTCAACTATTTCATATATATATATATATATATGTTCCGCCCATCCATCAAACCTTGCTTTTATTAAAATTGTGGTTTTTCATAAAGTATATGTCTCCTGGCTGCAAATAATCAAAGGATATTAACCTGCTGATCTCGATTCTCGTATCAATGGTCACTTCAATCGCATCACAAAGTTTCAACTGCATGCGTTTTGTTTGTCTTCGACTACCCATCCTTCGATTTTATTTTCGCTGCCATGATCCGATCTCGTATCAATTATTACTGCTTAACCGTACTGTTAAAGTTTCTTATCGCACTTTGTTTTGTCTCACCGATTACATTCGATTAGATCCGGACCGTTCCACAATTCGTATCGTACGTGCCGTATTTTCCCGCATTATTTCATCACCTTCTCACTTACCAAAGGATTAAACTAATTTACCCTGTGATCATCGGCGATTGAACGGCTCTGTTATTCTCCCCGCTCTTTTGTGTGCCTTTCTTTTGCTATTCTGCTATTGATGTTGCTATCCAACGTTCGCTCCCATCCCACGCCTTTTTAAAGCGTAAACTCAAAAACACAAGGAAAGGATTTCTTAATTGGTTCGATGGCAAAGTTCGGGACCATCAGTTTTGCAAATAGCGAAAGGCCGGGAAGACGTTTCTGCGTTGTTAGCTGATTCATCAAGGGAAACCATTCACATGGTTTGATTCGACAAGTTTATCATTTTTTTCATGAGGCAAAGATGCGTTACAGAGCCCCCGTACGTACCTTCACATCAACAAGACATCAAAAGATATCAATTTTTACCAGAAAGTGAACATTGGCAAACACTTAACTAAAGTGAATTAAAGCTTGGGAAGGAACAAAGACACCGTCGATATGAGAAAGCTTCTCACCACCTTACAGCAGGCTAACTAACCCTCTTCACCTCCTAAAGGGTACCCTTTAACCTCATCAACCAAAGATATCTTAACAATTAATATTGATCAACGATTCTATCTCCACCACAAACCATTTGAAAGATTAAAGAACAACCAGTATTAATTGACTAATAGACCCCTAAGCAATGGACAGAAATATTTAACGTGACAATTAGCCCTTAAACAAAAAACTCTCACTCTAGCTTAACTTTAGTAAATCAATTAATGCTGATAAACACCGTAATTTTTGTCGAGGCCTTCAAAGGTCAAGAGTCACTAATTCGCATTAACCCATCTGCGTATCTTTTTCTTTAAATTTCACTCATTTCTACAAATACCTTGTAGTACCTATAAATGTTGGTCGAATATCCTAATGTATGGTAATAGTTATTCTCGAAGCCATCGATGCTCTCAAATTCTGAAGACACATAAGTCGTACACGAGAAGATTGAAGTTGTAGAGACCCACCCAAATACCGATTGTATTGGTTTGAACATCAAATACAAGTTGCTGATTTATGGGATTCATGATTTCAGTCAATGGTGATGGTTCTCAATTTGCTCATTGTTATTTTTCTTAATGCTTATTCTATTCGCTCGACAGTATAACAAATACGAGAGCTAGGACATACTCCCGTCACTGGCTCTCATTATTATTGAAAGCTTTATTCTATGTTTCCTCTTCATTTTAGCCTTTTCGTTATATATTAATGCGTATTTTCAGTTTAAGAGCACTTCTGCCTGATTCAGATTTCATAACAAAGTCCTTCGTGTTTTCCTTAAAGCACACAAAGCTGTTTTGAAAGTACCGCCCGATTCAAATTGTTTTTATGACCGTTATCCGTTGTTTATTGAATAGGTTGAAAGAAGGTAGCGAAAAGCACCGTATCTTAAGTCGTTCAAATCGTTTTAAACACTATGACTGAAATCACATGTTCAAAGTGATAGTTTAAAAGCACTTACTTGGACTTTAATTTGTGTTCGTTCTTCTATTTTTTTGTTTCATTTTCTATCTCGTTTATCCATAAAATCACTTTAAGAGATCCTTTGATATAAGTAACCGCCCCATGGATCCTTCTTCAATCTTTGTCCAATTTAAATCCTCCTATGACTTACAGCTCAATGGTTAAAACTATTTTTTCTTTTTCTATCAGCTTGAACTGTCCTTCATCTTTGCGGCATATCTTCTTCTTTTAAACCGCCTTTCACATTCACTGGTGAAGTTCTATTTAAACTGTAAAACAAACAAAGAAAACCCATGTTTACAATTCAGCTCAATATCACAATTTCAGCTTTAAAGATCATATCTTTAAACCTTATTCATAGAGAGATCCCTCCCATCTGGTGAGGCTACACTTGAATCCTGTGTTGCTTGATGTTACCCTGCAGCTGGAATTTTTCTAATCTTGCTAATTTGTGAAAAGCAATAACTCATAAAGGTAAACCATTATATGGGCAGCACGATAGTGGAAATGTGAAGAGACCCACAGATCTAATACGCCATATCAACGTGTTCAAGTGGCACCATGATCCAGAAAATAAAATTTTCCACTATGTATTGAATCTGAATTGGTTACATTATGGTTATGATATGAGAACAAATCATTTAGATAAATGAATTATTGATGGTTACGATTCCTAAATAGTATGTTTATAGAAAACACATAAGTTACTAATATAGCAGAAGTGATCATAATGTCATTTGAAATGGGTTGATGTTTGCTTATGTCATAGGAAGTATTACGAGCATTGAATGATTCATTTGTAAAATTATTGTTATATGGTATGTTGGAGACTTGGGCATATGGATGAAATATTGATTGTCTGCTTCTAATAGAATGGAAATTACCCGATTCAAAAGACCTGTAGTCCGCTGGTGTGAACTTGAATTATCTAATTGTTGATTGCATGAGTTGATAGTTCTAAGACGAAATTGATCCACCAAACGAAGGTGAATTTTCGCTGTAGTAACGCCCATTATATGAGATCAAAGGTGGATAAAGCAGAGGTGAAGCGAAATAGTAGAATTTCTCCGATATTGTGTATCGTAATGATAGGTATGAACTTGATTCTTGAATAGCATTACAATTATTATTCGTATAAAGATATTCTTTCCGTAAAGTATTTATGATAAGTTTCCGTTGATTGCAATGGATTGAAAGATCACAAATTTATATTTTAAGAGATGTATTAGTCATTATAGCAATTAAGGTTCGTAATAGTAACAGAAAATCCTTCTTACATGTTAATGAATATCATCTTCTGCATAAATTTATGTTCAACTTAGTGCGTTAGTACAAATATAAAATTACATGACTTATGTGATGAGTTCATTACAGATTTTCTTAAATTTCATCATTTTTGGTATCAGTAGCAGTGTATGCTCTTTCAAGGAGAACAAAAGTGGTTTTTCTTTGAAGATAATTCGTAATCTTGTAAACTATTTTATTTTATAAACAGCATAACAAATCATGAACAGAATAGGTTTTATGAAATTATATAACAAGAGTTCTTGAAGAGAACAAAGGAAGATTTAGAACTCAGCAGGTTTAATATACAATTTATCTAAACCGATTGAGGCAGTGATTTTCATTTATTTTGAAAGAAAATTAAAGATAGCAGAAGGGTAACCACTTGGGAGAAAGTAGATTAAATTATTGAAGGACAGATTGAGAAAATCGCGATGAAGAAGGGATACAGTTGTAACGACAACAATGGCTACAAAGTCAGCAGACAAAAAAGAGAAACCCAACAACAACATGTGTTCAGAAATTGACAGTGAGGTAGTCTGCATGTTTTCAGTTAATTAATGATGAATAATTGATTGAATAACACGCCTATGAAGATGTTTGATGATTATAGCCAAGAACAAGCGTATTTCTTGATGATGATGGCAATGAACCTATCCAAATAGATGTTGGGAAAAGGGGAGGACCGTAGTGCGGCACAGCCCAAAGGATAGCAACTTAGAAGGTTCAAGAGAGGAACGAGAGAGAATACTTCTAGGAAGAGACTTAGCCGAGGAGAAAGCTTGATAGGGTACGATTTGCAAAGGAGAATTGTAGACCTGCTTTATGAACAAGGGATGAGCTCATGAGGAATGAGATCATGGGAGAATCATAGAAGATATGTTCAGATAAATTCCATGAAGGTAAGACAGAGGACAAGAGCACAGAGACATGATTTAAAAGATGAGACACAATGGGATATACTAACAAAAATGGCTAAAAGCGAAGAGAAATTAAATATCAAGACATGGATGGGGAAATGAGATAACGTGAAGGAATGGAACCTATTGTTACTTCAGATAAATGTTGCACCGATAAACAAGTTCGTAGAATTTGAGAAGAGACATGCTGATTTGTTGGAGAAGGAGAGACTTATGAGTTGACTCACAGCCAGAGGATTTGGTTAAACTAAAGTGTCCATTGTAAACTCAAGTTATAAAAGATTGATGTCAGTTAATATATATTTCACATGTATTTTATTTTAAAACTAATTATTTTGTCTATGATTATGTGTACATTTCGACAGATGCTCACTAAAATTTACTCTTCGTTATTAATATATAAGAATCAAAATATGTTCAGATTAAGACTTAGACAACAAGATCCCTCTTAAACTAAAACAGCATAGGAGAGTGTCCTCACAGAACAAATGAATATTGAAGTGAAAGAAGCTGTTGAAGATTGAATATATATGAGTTAAGGCATGGAGATGAAGAAAATCCTAAGCAAGAGAATTAACCTATGTTTAATGATTTCGAATGAGAAATATGTGAACAATGCTACAGAGAAGAAAATTAAGATACGATGATTGCAATAGAACTGCAGATAGAATAAGGTCAAAGAGAAATTATTTAATAACTCGATGAGATTGAAATGACGATCATTATATAATGATGATGAGTTATTAAAGGAGTTAGAGTAAGAGATCATGATGATGATGTTCACACATGTGAACCACAAAGAGGTGAATCCTTGAAAGGACAAGAGAAACATGAAGAGATTTTTATGTTCAAATATCAAATGATAACAGTGCCTTATTTTTTTCATAATGGCGGCATTTTCACATTTTGTTATGTGTGCAGAAAACCATCTATAATGACATAGAAGATGATGAAAATACAGAAGAAAATCCGACTTTGCCCGTAGCAGAAATGAAGTTGAATTCATATACAATGCTTGTAGAGAGGTGGATGTGAAGAAATATTGTTGAAAATTTCTGAAAGGATTCAAGTTTGTAGTGAAGAAATTTAGTAAACAACAAATGTATTACATTTAATGATTTAAGAAGAAATATTTTGGGAAATTCATATGCAGAAGATGATGATTCATTCAGACATAAAGGGAGATTGAAGTATCATATAACAATGTCAGCAGACAGAAGAGACCAGTAGAAATGAAGAGAAACAATAATCAGCAAGAAAGAAGACACTCTAATGTCTTAATTTTCTATGAAATGAAGGGTACAAGATAAGAACCCTAAATTTTTAGGAATAATGTATAATTCTATAAGAAAATGAATGTTTGATTGTTAAATTGAAGAATTAATAACGTTAATGATGAAAGTATCCAACAAAGGGCAGTGCTAAAGAAGATAAACAATATAAAAGAATATGATTATAATGGCATTGACTAAAGAAGATGAAATAAGGCGAAATATAAAGTTTGGAGACCAAGAAAGAACACATTTCATGTTAAAAACCAACAACATGAAGAAGAAAGATCAAGGATCGTACAACAAAACAGACGGAAATCCCCAGAGGTAGTGAAGTCATAAAGACTCAGTAGTCGACACATTACTGTCGTTAAAAGTGATGTACCTGTATAGACATGAGTCTATAAAATTTTTCAACTTTGGGAGTTTGATGATATATTGTGTCTTGACCCATTTGGAGTTTGAGAGGAAAACTCATGAGAGCTTTGATCAGTGAGAAATTATATATAATTGTATTTTTTTTTAAAGTAGTGATTATCTAATAATGAGGATTGTGACATTTGGTGTGATTTTTCAATAGCAAATTTAAGAATAGAATTACATGAGATCTCCTCAAGGACTGTGGTGAAGTAGATGTTTAGATCATGGAGAGATGAAAATATTGTGAGATTTTCTGAGGAACGTATTCATAATCCAAAGCCATGTATTGTTCTCGACAGTGTTGTAAACCAAATGCTGGCAGGTTTGAGTAGTGTGAAATGGGAAGAGACCCAAAGGCATCCACACGCCTACAGACTTAAAGTTTAAGTGTACGAGGAACTGTGTATATTAGGTGTTTAATTATGTATTGAACTGGAATTGTTATGTATATTTATACAGTGATATGAGAACAAATCACTCAGATAAACAATTATTACGTTAAAAGATTCAAATACTATGTTCATAGAAAATACATGTTGTTCTATTATAGTAGTGGCTACTGGTGTAATGTCATTTTGAAATGGGTTGATGTTTTTTCACGATAGAAGTATTACGGAGTCTTCAAATGGTAGATTTGGCTTAAAATGATTGTTATGTATGTGTTGAGATCACATATATGGATGAAATATTGGATAATATGCTTTAGTAGAATGAAACTAAAGGATTTAGAGACTGTTAAACCGTGCACTGAATTATTCCAATGTTGAACGTACGATCTTGGACAGCCTTGAAGATGAAATATTCCGAACCATCAAATGAACAAGAATTTGCTGTGTAATGCCCATTATATGAGACCCGTGTGATAAGCGAGGTGAAGGCTATAAGAATTTTCATTTCGTACGAACGATGGTAAAATTTATCTTGAACAGAACTATATAAATTCATACGTCTTGAATATCATATTTTTTTCGTGTGTTATTGATGGACAAGCTCCTGCCCTTGCGTTGGATTGAAAGCTCGGAAATTTTATTTCAAGAGATGTATAATGGCTGAAAATTGGTTTCTTGATGAAAAGGAAAGTATCTTTGCCTATACATTGAACATCATATATGCAGAAGAAACGCATACACCCGAGTGCGTAAAGTACAACATAAAATTATATGCTTTACGCGAGTCATTATGTAGATTTTTTGAATTTATTGCATCCATTTTTTTAGGGTTAAAAGTTTTTCCTTTATGGTGCAATTTTCGTTATCTCTTACAGAGATTTAAATGGGTGAATCATGTCAACCTAGGATCATATGCCAAAATTATACGATCAAGTTGGCTCGTTTTTCACACCTATAGTTCAAGAGGATAAAAGCATGTCAATGCTCATTAGTCATGGGAAAACAAAGCACAAAGCCTTGATGGAAGACTTCCAGAAGAGTTTATTGTGGTTCTAGTTGGTGCTTATGAACAAATTAACCACTAGTATGCTACCAAGTTGTGTTATAAATTCTAGCCACTAGAGGAAGAGGATTCCATTTTTCTATATTTTGTTCTACAGATAAGAAAATCTAGTTGAGAGAAATGGCAGAGGTAGAGCAAGTTGCAAGTGAGAGGATCTATGTAACAGCAAACCCACTGGCTACAATAATTACTTTTTGCACTTGTTCACATATCTAGACAAGAGAAAGAGAGTCAAGGACTCACCTCTCACAAGCCCCAAATGGTTTCTCAAAGAGAACATATCTGTGTCTTATGTGTGTGAGCGATTTTGTCGCTCACTTTTCTTCTTAATTTTTATTCGCATGCATGTACCTAATTATAGTTAAGTATACATATTAAAGTTTAATAAAACTTGATAGTGTAGAATCTCATATTTTTAATATATTATTATTTAATCGAGCAGATGAACTGCCGAGTGAATATCCATTTACAATACACATCAATAGCATTCAGTATTTTACATATTAAACTAATTTTCACTAATTTTCCGTTTGTCTACAATAACATGGATATTATTCATAAATTATATATACCTATAAGGTGGTTTTCTTCCATTGCCATGGCCTACAACATTCTAACTAGGTCATAAAACTTACTTTCTATTCAACTTCTTTATAATTTATCTTTTTTTTTTTGCAACTTAAAAATAAACCTAATATTTATACAATTATAAAATTGCTTACATAATGCAAATTTCAACATATTTTTCTATCTTCTATTGCCACTAGCAAACCACTACCTTAATTAGTCCCTCTCATTTTTCTTTTTTCAAATCTTAAATGTATAGTGAATTTGTTATTTCCATACTGTTAGGCTTATTAACCTTAACTTTTCCAACACATAAATAAAAGGCTATATTTACACATCACAAAATCATTACTTAAACCATCTCTCACATAGCAAAGCATTTTCTTATAAACAATCACACACACACTCACACACACATACACGTTTCTCTTACTCATAAGAGATATTATCACCCCAAGCATTCACTTTTAATACACAAATATAAACACATATCATAAGGAACAATACTTAATTTTTCTATAACTTTGAACTACCAAATATTACAATATATTTTAAGTCAAATTTTCCTTGTTGTTCATATACTTATATAAGAATTTCCTAAAAATAGATTAAATACTAGCATGCCCTCCTAACCCAGAAACTATGTTTCTCAAAGAGTTCGCTGCAAGAGCTACTCCTTCAAGGTACATAGCAGGATTTCTTCCTCGACTTTCACACTCCTAACCCTTAGTAGTGTCCACACTTGTTGAAGCCTGGTTCGTACTTTCATCCCCAGCCTTTTCTTTCGTCTTGCTTCCTTCATCTCCACAACCTCTTTGAAATAAACTTCACCCAACATATTTATTTCCACTCATGTTTCTTTGGGGGCTTGTTTTCAAGCCAACAGTTCAACTACTTGACAAATATGGATGATTTTTTTTTTTTTTTCTCGCTCTCTTCTTGGGTACAATTGATTAAAACTATTTTCCTATTAGTTGAAGAGTCTAATCACATGATAGTTCTTAATATATTCTTGAGAATAATAACACATTAGACAATTTTAGTTTATTAATTAAAATAAATATTTATACTGTACAATATTATTTACGATCATCACCCTTTAGTCACATGTCCAATATAATATTTTTAAAAGACAAATTTGCTAAATGTATCACAACAAACAGAGTTAAATCCTACCTTTATGGACGAGAAATAGGTAAATAGAAATAAAGGTTTTCTTAATAACAATGACGAGTCAACATAAATTTTTGGGATAACAACAAATGACAGATATCCATCCTATTAATTTTACAACTTAATTTTCGATAAATCTTCCTATTGTTTAAGAAAATGCTTAAAAATTAGAAATAAATTAAATTAATTTCTAAAATTTTAATTTCCATATTTTTCTATTATGCATTAATAATGAATTTATTAATGCCTAAATTTCCCCCCTTGTTGGCAACATACCGTACTTAATTAAAATAATTAGTTAAACTAAATCCAAGAGAATTCTGCAATCTCTAACCTTGTTTTTTGTGAAGTTACTGTCATACCTAATTAATTTGATATAACACATATCGATATTATGAAATAGGAAGTTTCAAAGTAGAGCTACTTAAAATTGTAAATCATAAAACTATATTAATCTTGATAAAATGGGAAATTTGTATTTTAATGTTATTTAAAACAGAATGTTGGATAGCATAAGAAATTAAAAAACACAACAACAGCAAATCAATTCACAAAGACACAAATATTTTACCGTGGTTCACCCAAAACCTCTGGCTACGTCTACACAACATAGAAGTATCGACAGTTTTATTATTGAAACAGGAGATTATATAATTCACATACTCCACAATCATCCGTAGTGGACACTGGGTATATAGAAGGAGAATCTAATGCCCTTACAAATCCTTCCCACCAAACTTAGGATGTATTAACTTCCTCCCAACAAATCGGGAGCTAATTCAGGAACTAATTCCTTGACTTTTTGTCACCTACTCAGATTTATTTTACGAAACAGAAAATTCCAACAATATCCACCTTGACAACAATTAGCCCTATGCCTCGTTTTATTATTTTATCTCTTTTCTCAAAGCAAGAGAAGCCAAACACCAATGCAGCTTCTCCAACAAAAATCGGTTTCTGAATACAATCGTATGCTTTGTATGCACCTTTTCAAGAGACTCTTCATGATAACCGTCTTACAAAATGGTACTTAATTGGAATAGCTTTGATTTACTAGCGATAGTCGATTCTTAGCCAAATGCTGTATTTTGACTATCATGCGCAATCACAAGGTTCCGTAGCCTACCAACTCACCACAAACCTTTCAACTAAACCGGGCTTTTCAGAAGAAGGAGAATACAATGTATTTCGTCGTAGTGATAAAACAATGTTTTAGTTTACATTCAAATTAATAGTTTCACCGTAAGAGTAAAGACATACCTAACTTGACCTTATCTTTATCCAAATCACCGGTAAAATCGGAATCAACATACCCGTTAAACAATTACCATTTTTAATAAGAATATAATAACTATTGTGCCTTTGCTATCGAAGTACCTATTTAACGTCGTACCAATGTTTCTTACCCGGATTTTTCCATATACCGTCGAAGAACCCTAATCGTATGTGAAATATCTCGTATACAAACCATCGACATCAAACATCCTACCATATTGCATATGGAATTCGAGACAGCAATTCTTTTCTGTCCTATTAGGACACAACTGAAGAAAGATTAAATGGAAGTCAGCGACCCATACGTACCATATTATTCATACCAAATCTCAAAAGTATCTTTCAACATACCCGTTGTGACAGCTACAAATGCCATCATTATTCTTCGTTCTAAAAATCTCCATGCCCAAAATCACTTGTCGTCGAGATCTTTCATATCGATGTCCTTTCCATCCGAGTCTTCAACTGGTTGATTTCATCAATGCTTTTGCTTGCTAAAAGTATATCGCCAACATACAACACTAAGATAATGAATACAAGCATTTTCCAATTGCTTGAAATATACACAACGATCATATTCATTTTTAACATATCACCAACATGAAAGAATCAAACTTTCATACCACCTGCCGAAAGCACCTGCTTTAAAGTTAACATAACACTTTTCGACCGGCAGTACGTTCTTATCATATGCGTTGAACAAAACCTTCCGTTGTTCCATATAAATTTCCCCATTCTTAGATCTCCACGTAGAAAAGCGTTTTTAATATCTAGTTGATGTAATTTCAAATCAAACAAAGAAACCAGTTAAATACAATCATCCGAACGATGAATAATCAAGAAAATCACGAAAGTTTGTACCGCTTCAGAAAACCTTTGGTAACCAGCCTGCTTTAATTGCTCTTCCGATTGGTCTACACCTGCTTTCCGTACTGAAACCCATTTACATCCCATGCTTTTTCCGTTTTCTAAGCTCAAATCAGACCCAGTGCTGTTTCTTACTTAAGGCCATCATTTAGTCCTTCATGGCTGCTTTTCCACTTGTCACTATTCGAACCTTCTATTGCTTCCTGGCGCATACGTAGGTTCATTGTCATTAGTAAACGTAAATCAAGCAATATAATCATCATACTGTGGCCGTTTGATTTTGTCGCACTTCGGCGATGTTTTGTTGACCACCATCCGGGAGAAACTTCGCTTATCGTGATCTCCAGACCGTTTTGGCGATTCAAACCTCAACCCTTTGTTCGGGAAACCCGTTCATGACTAGAATTCCAATTCAGTGGTCATGACTATCATTAGAAGTGTCACAATTAGCGTATGAAAATTAAATATCATCTTCATAATTTTCTATCTACATTCAATCGTACAAGAGAGGATTCATCAAATTTTATATCTTCGTTGATGATGATTATGGTAGTAGGATCCCACAACTATATCCCTTTGTTTCAACACCATACCCAACAAAGATATACCTTTAGACTTTGGATCTAACTTAGTTCGTTTGCTGCTTGCACTAGACATATGCATCACAACCAAACACTCGAGTTTAGAATAGTCACATGGTGTCCTTTCATACCTTCGTTAACCTTGCGCCTATCGTCGTCGATGGAGATCGGTTATCAGACAATGTTGCCACATCGTTCGTCCACAACTCTTTCTCGAAACTGCATATTTCCGCATACCCTTGCTTCCTCTAGAAGAGAGTTTTGTTTGCCATTCAAAGAATTTCATTTTACGAGGAGTATAAACAAAGTGGTCTTATGTCTCTCGTATCCTGCATCCTTATAATAGTCACTAAACTCCTTGGAAGTAAACTCAACACCATTGTCGCTCTTAAACACGATAGTTCTACCAAAGGATGTTTTCTACCAATGTTTGAAACCGTTTAGAAATCAAAACATCGTACTCTTTTCAACATGTAAGAGACTCAGTTACCTTTCCAGCCATCAATGAACGGCGTCAAAATATGACGAGCTACCACATGACGCCTCGTATAATGGACTCCCAAAATATCCTAATGAACATAATCAAGTATCCTTTACTAGTATGTTTTAATTGTTTTAATTTTTTTGTTTACTTTGTTTTCAAATAAGTATCGCTTACGTTAAAATCTAACTTTCCGTACCTTAGATTAGGAAGAATTTAAGTATCACCCACCTTAAAACTTTTCTACATGGCCTAAATCTTTATTGGTATATCGGAATCGTTGTCATGTTCGTACAATCGTAGACACAAGAACCGACTATGTTCTTCCTTTCTGAATCAAACAGTATTTCCTACTTTCAGCTTTTGGCTATTAGTAAAATACCTTATGATTTTCATAACTTCACCTTGAATTACAACATATCCATTTGTGCTGGCGTTCAAAGTGAAATTAGATTTTTTTCTTAAGTCTGAACATGTCTCATATCCCATAAAATTTAGTTGTGCCATCAAATATTTGCGTTTGTATACTATTCTCACAACATGATGTGAGCATTACCCACACGACTCCATCATTAACCCATCTATACGTTCAAAACCATTCCCCATGAATACACATGTGGTTTGATGTACCCAAATCCACCAACTAACATGATCATGATTTGACATATTAACAAACAACACTTCGTCGCTTTCTAGCACCGAAATCTTACGCGAACTCGTATTCCGTTTGGCATTTGCTCTCCTTCTTTTCTCTCACGAAGAGTCTCTTTTCTCGTTTATCGTTCCTTCCACAGGGGGCTTTTCTCACAGCTCTGACGGTTAAGCAAACCAAAGACTTCACTTTTGCTCTTCTTCCTTTCGACTTTGAACGCGATCTATCATGGGCTATTTTGCAGCGAAGCCTTTTCTTTTGAACACTCTACTATCATTGCTCGATGTAGAGGTGCGCGTATCTTTCACTTCTTTTCCTCGTCTCCTCGTAAAACATGGCTCCAACCACATCACAAGTTAAACCTGCTGGGACAACAAGAGCCACCGAAGCTTAAGTAACAAAGTGATCTTACCATTTAGGCAATGTACACAACAGAGTTATTGCCCACCCTCTAATCAAATTTTCACATCTAGACTTTGTAATTGTACCAACAGAGTATTGAAATATCTGTATGGTCAAGAATTTAGGTACTCTTCTTCATCCGCAAAACCCAGATACATAGTCAAGCGTTTCAGAGAACTGAATGTTACGATTTCGCTGCGAGAGCTTTTCGCTTTTTATCCACAAGCTCATGCGTCGACACAATGTTGCCAGCCGTAATCGGCTATCTCGTACATAACCGAATTGCGCTCAAAGCTCTTTCATCCAACTCACCCTATCTATCCTCCGTCATGAAGGCGTGCTCTCTCAACAACAACACGCCTTGTTGAACCGAAACATCGTGCATCTTTAGCTTCGTATCTCAAATTGTTTTTGCTATTGAACTTCTACCTAAATCGTATATTTTGAGTTTTTATCCCTATTTATGTTAAAACATAGTAATTTAACTAATTTTTTTCAAATAAAGAATGCCTTTAATTAAAAAATGTTTTTAAAAAAAATTGCCTTTGCCTTCTTTACAAGCCTTCCCTACCTTCAAAACAATCTTTCACCTTTTAGCGCAACACTTCAAAACAAAGCACCTCAATATAATTCATATTACATTTTTTAAAAAACCTGCTTTTTAAATCATTTATGAACCTAAATTTGCCGCACCATATCTGAAATGTTAATGATCAAATAACGGCGCTTATACGATACCACCAGTCATACCAAAGATCCACTCAGCGTCTAATCACGTCAGTAATTCAACAAGACCAATATTCAACGATCTTCTAACATCTTCGATACCAATTGTTAATAAAGTAGTAAATTAAAACACAACAACAGCAAATCAATCATACATAAATATTACGCTATTTTTACCGTAACCACCTAAAACCTTCCGGGCTACGCTCAATAAATAGGCATCGCGCTTCTTATTATTGAAATATTGGAGATTATAATAATCATACACCCACAAATCATCCGCATGGACATCATATAGCAGAGAATCATGAAACTTTCATAAATCCTCTCAATTAAATTTAGGATGTATTACCCTCTCAACAAATCGGAGCTAACGAACTAATTCTAACTTTTGTCACCTAATTTAGATTTTTCTCATTTTATTTAAAACAGTAAAATCCAACAGAAAACTACCATTATAAAAATGAAATTATATTTTAACATATTTAAAAATAATAAAAAGTGCTATTATTATTTTCTATGGTTTGTATATTTAAAATATGTCATGGATGGTTAAAATTTGATTAAAATTTTTGTTTATTTTCTCCATGTGGGTTTGTAGATTCTAGATCTTGGTGATTGTGGTTTGTAGATTGCAGAGGTTGGTGATTGTTAAGTTACTAAAACTTTTTGTAAAAAATTTAATAGAAAAGACATTTTAAAAGAAGGTTTAATTGTCTTGACCTAAAACATTGAGAAAAATGAACCTATAACATCTTAATAGAAAAAACTCTTTAACAATAACAAAAACACTTTAACAAAAAGCTAGACCAATATATTCATGTAATTATGATATACTATTTAACAATTATTATTATTTATTAAAACTATTTTGTTTTATCATATATATTTTTTAAATTATATATATATATTTTTTTTAAATTCCACATTAGTGACGCTACATCATAGTTATGTTAGTGAAGTTACATCATAGTTATTTCCAAAATATCAAGTAAATAAAAAGTTAACAAAGAATTTGATGAGTAACTTAACATCTAGCTAGCATAACCTTCACAAAGCACAATCTTTCTAAAACCATGCCTTACATTATCATATTTAAAACATAAATATAAAATAAAATTTTCAAATATTTATAATTAATTTAGTGAAATTAAAAATACTTTTTATATTTTCATAAAATATTTAAAATATAATTTAAAATCTATCTTCATAACTTTTTTTATCTTTATATTATTTATTTTAAACTAAATATTATTTATTTATTAAAATAACAAAACCTTTTTTTTTCTTCCCGTCTTTATATCACTCCACATTCTCTTAATAAACACAATAATAATATAAATTTCAAATTCATGATAAAATAAAATAATAATATTAATTTCAACAATATTAAGCACGCTGAAACTTTTAACAAATTCATGATAAAATAAAATAATAATATTAAATAATAATATTAATTTGAACAATATTAAGCACGCTGAAACTTTTAACAAATTCATGATAAAATAAAATAAAAATATTAAAATAATTGAAGACTTCAGTTGTGAATCAATTATTTGAGATATTATCGACGGTTGAATAATGACATAGGGTTGAAATTAAAATTTCCCCACGCGGAATCGCATTATACGACACGTAGCGATAGAATGAGAACAACAATGACATAGGGTGAAAATGAAACTTCCAACTCACGCGACACCCAACGCAACGTTAGATGTAAAAACTTCTTTTCTTCATGGTGAATTGGAGGAAGAAATTTATATGGAGTATTCATAAGGTTTTATAGGAAAAGACAAAGAAAAGACAAAGAAAATCTAGTCTACAGGTTGAAAATATCTATGGGTTGAAAAGGTATCTCAACAATGGTATAAGAAATTTGATTCATTTATGTTGAAAAATGGTTTTTAAGGGTTCGAAGTTTACCATTGTGTCTATATCAAGAGATGTGATCAATTAAAGTATATTATATTATTGTTATATGTGGATGACATGTTGATTGTTGGGAATGATAAGAATATGAACCACAGGTTGAAGAAAGATTTGGGCAGCAAATTTGCAATGAAAGATTTGGGTCCAACACAACAGATATTAGGCACGAGGGGAGGGAAAAAAAAGGATGTGGTTGTCACAAGAAAAATATATGAAGAATTTTTTGAGAGGTTTAATGTGAAGGATGCCAAACTAGTTGGTGCACCCCTTATAACCCACTTCAAGCTAAGTATTGAGTTATGTTCTTGTGATGAGACGGAGAAGGAAGAAATGACAAAGATTCCTTATTCTTCAACAATAGCCAACTTGACTTGATGTATGTCATGGAATGTACACTACTAGACATTGCATTTTCAATGGGAGTAGTGAGCACTTTCCTTGTCAATCTAGGAAAACAACATTGGAAAGGAGGAAAATGGATTTTGAGGTATCTCAAGTGTACTAGTCATTATTGTTTATGTTATTTGTATATATTTGCTGGACAAAAGTATCTTGGGTGTAAAGGTTAAAAAGAATAGTATCTCTTTCTACAATAGAGGAAGAGTACATAACAATAACAACAAAAGCTTATAAAGATTTGTTGTGGATGCAACAATTACTAGGAGAGATAGGAATAAAGCACAACAAGTATGTGTTATATTGTGATAGTTAAAGTGCCATTCACTTGGCAAAAAACCTAACGTTTCACTAAAAAAACCAAGCTAGTTGATTTAAGGTACCATTGGATTCTGCATGTGTTGGAGGAAGGACAATTATCCTTGGAAAATATCCATATAGATAAAAACCTACTGATATGGATTCTACCAAGAAATAAACATGAGCTATGTAGAAACATGGTAAGACTTGGTGTGACTTGATTCAACAGTCTTCATTTGACTTCAAATGGTAAGACTTAATGCCTCATTTATGATGCATACTAAAGATTAGGGATTGGTTTGGTTTGTTGGAGGATGTTGAGAGATTCTCTCAGCTTCTCCCTCCAAGAATGGAATTAGTTGGATCTCAGCAGCACTATAAATATTGTGATGTATTCGTGTGATTTGATATAGAGTAATAAATATATTTTGTTTTGTGTGTTATTCTTGTGCATCCCTACTCTCTTCCAATTTGTATTATGGTATCAGAGCTTGGCTGGGCTTAATCCCTCACGGGAGTACCCAGGAAGATGTGAGAGCTGTGTGAATAAAGTATTTGTTGTGTGTTTTTTGTGTGTTTGTTCTTTTATTTTTCTTATTTCTCCCATTACTTCTACTCGGAGTCGCGTTCACTGCTTCGGTGATCATCTTGTAATTCTTGCTTTCATCTTTTGCCACCACTGCATCTGCTCGTATGCCATTGCCCATCGTTGAGGCCTCAAGAAGCCGGCGATTAGCCGGAGACAACCACGGCGTGAAACCCTCCTCAACTGGTGCTGATCATTGCAAGAGAGTTGCTGAGAAGGTTCAAGATTTTTTGCAGTGCCGGTAGCATAGGATTCTCTGAAATATTCCCGTTTACTCCTTGGATGCAAGCCTCCTGGTTCGTGAGAGCCGCGCTGAGTCAAGTCTAGGCATCAAAACCGATACAACTGCGATGAATGCTACAATCAGCCAAATGATAGGAATTACAAAACGCTCCATTATAGCAAGAGTTTCACTACGAGAATTCAATCGAATGTTTGCAAGCAAAGCTTCAATGGATAAGTCTGATGTGCCTACATAGAGTGTCTACGTGTGAAGTTTATCTATACTGGAATTGGGGTTGTTGCATCTCGATCTGATTCTGCTTCATTAATCATGGAGACCATGCAAAAGGCGTTTTATTACCTATTTTCTTAGCGGGTTTTGTTTGGCTGTGGATATTTTGGGAAAATTTGAAGCACGAACAGAAGTGGGGTGATGGCCACTCTGTTAGACATTGCATGATTAATAAATATTCTGTTAGCTTTTGCATTTCTGAGGTTGCAACCCTTCAAGATCAATTGTGGGCAGGTTCGTGAACTCGAAATGCCGGAGTCGGAGCACAAATATCATGCAGGTCTCAATTCTGCTGCTTATCTCACCTTGCTGCGATCGTTGAAGAATCAAATCGTTGGGAGGAAAGTGTTATAGAGCCACTTGCGGCATGCCTATACTTACGGAGAAATTGAAGCTGCATGTGCATTTGTTAGATATATATTATGTGACATTTGTTGTGAGATTTGTGTAGTGCAGAACCAATTATTGAACAATTTAGCATCATTTAAATTAGTCGTTCTCGACGTTCTTCGGTGCCGAGAGAACAACTGGCTAATTTTATTGTGTGAATTTGTTATACATTGATGGGTCTTGTTGTGCTTCGGGCTTCAAGAGCGTCAACTACAGGTTACAGTATGAGATCCATTTGTGTAAAGGTCACTTTGTAGGATTGATTGCTGATCATATTCTGTACCTAGAATATTTACCTATACTACTGTTGAAATTTATTCTTCGGGGTTATTTCACAAATGGAAATATTTCAATAGGGTAGTTCAGTGTCGAGACTCTTCTTCGGGGGTGTCAAGAATCTTTAATCTTACAAATTCAGCATTGATGGTCAGAAGCAGGTGTACTTTAAATGGGCTGAAAGGTAAGCTCGAAGATGTGAAGAAAGAAAGAGCGGAATCCAGAAGACTCCAGAGTGGGTAGAGTTTCTAATGAAGGCCAGCTAGACAAAGACAAATTTTGTAATTGTGATTTTAGTATTGTAAGTTTTCTGTAATGTGGGCATTAAGGGGGGTGTTTGAGATAATGCCTCATTTATGATGCATACTAAAGATTAGGGATTGGTTTGGTTTGTTGGAGGATGTTGAGAGATTCTCTCAACTTCTCTCTCCAACAGTGGAATTAGTTGGATCTCAGCAGCACTATAAATATTGTGATGTATTCGTGTGATTTGATATAGAGTAATAAATATATTTTGTTTTGTGTGTTATTCTTGTGCATCCCTTCTCTCTTCCAATTTGTATTAAAGTGTGAACCCAAACGAAGCCATGTTGACTGCAACTATCACCTACCTCCTCACTCCCACTCCTACGCCAACTGCCGACCTCCTTACTCCCATGCATAATTCTAGAGCTCTTCCCAACAGTTACAAAATTTGTAATTTGTCTCACCATGATCATGCAAGAAAGGAAAATCCTACCATCTAATGTAAACCCTGTGATTTCTTCTCCATTGTTGTTAGAACCTGTGATTTCTTCCCCATTGTTGTTTGTTTTAATAGTTTTCTTGTATTTTGTTGTCTCTTATTAGTATTCTGTTGATTTGTATTCAATCAAAAATATCATGAAAGAAATAACGAGAGATTCAACTTAAGTTCCACTTGGGTAGTAATACATAAAATGAATAGAAGTGGTAGAAGTCGTATCAGTATCATGTACAACTATAACTCTAAAATATGGGATGGAGTGGAACCATCTATGGTATAATAGATTTAGGAAGAACATGTTTGCATACAATCCGTTGAAGCGAGTGGCCACAACCCATTTTTAAACTATACAATAAGGACAACAAATGGAAGAATGTTTGTAAGAGAACCTAATTTCAACATTTGGAAATGTCCAGGTAACTTGAGAGTGGCTATAAAATCATTACAATGAATTTAGTCAAAGGAGTCTTAATAAATCAAAAAAAAATATGTAGACTCCAATGTGCAATACTTCCAACCTATAGACCAAAAGTGATGAGAGGAGCGAATAATCTCTCGCTAGCCCAAGCCAAAAAAGACTCGAACAAGGATGCCAAGTAGTCCTTCCACGAATTTGGCACACCTATATGCATGACATAAGTCTTAATAGTAACCCAAGAGAAATTTTACAACTCTGTTAAAACCGAAACTCTGATAGATCCAGAAAGAAAGCAAGAGGAAGAACACACCTTAATAAATGACTGATAATAGAGTGAGGAAATATTATTATACCAGGAAAGAAGAAATTGATTCATGTGGTCATCTGGTACCACTTGTGAAATAGAGGAACAGTTACAGAAAGTGTTACAATCCTTCACAAATTCCAGACAAAAGAGCACTTGGAGATCTATTATAAAATGTGAAAAATGAATAGTAACAAATATTGAGTTATAACCCGGTAAAAATATTAAGAAGGGTAAAACCCTTGGAGGTAATTTATAGCTGATATACTGGACCACAAACCACAACTACTGGTTAAGAGTATTGATCCAGGAAAATACTTGGCTATTTGCAATAGCTCGAATTTTAAACCCTATATCAACAATGCGTAAAAATTATAAATCAAAACCAAGGCCAACGTATAATTTAAAATAGAATGGAATGTCGAAAGGAAAAAGAAAAAGGAAGGGGAGATTACCTGAAATATACAAATCCTGGCCACAGAAATAGCCATTAGAAAATAGGGTTTCTTTAAAAACACTTGTGTGTAGAAGTAATAGTTAAGTCATGTTTGTACTAACAATAAACCATGGACAAGATCTACTTGATAACAGTAAAAAAATTTCCAAAAGAAAGGGGTAAATTGAAGAAGCCATCTAAAGCCACGTCTAGAGAAATTTTTTTACCAGAGCTAGCCACGTGGTAAAAAAAACTTGAGGAGAGCCCATGGTCTGTGCAAAAAAATGAGGTTACACTTGGTTTAATTCAGGAATATGAGGTGATAGGTTGAGAAACATACTCTTTGTAACAAATAAAAATGGCAGGCGATGAAAAACCAAAAAAGAAATGAGACAATGATGTTTGAATTTCTGAGTATTTTAAACAACAGAAGAATAAAAATTCCCCAACTTCAACACAGAGATTCAATTAAAAATTTGTTGGAAAAAGATTGCACACAAACAACTATTTCATTGAACTTAAAAATCTATTACAGTGATGCCACAAAACTGTTGTTCTAGCATTTATAAAAAAAACAAGTCTCTGTTGACTACTGCAAAACACAATGCAAAAATATGCTCTCTGTCTCTTACAAAATGCACACACAGTGCTTCAATCTATTCTTTTGCTCCTGCTGGATTTTACAATACACACTACAGTGCTCACACTCTGCATCCAATACTGCTTTCTGGCCTTCTCAAAATTACACACAGTCACTTCATATAAAAATGCTCTCTAATTCTTTCATACAGAGTTGCACTCTGTTTTTACATACTCTGCATCTTAAAAAAAAATACACATTCTGTGTTTTTTTTGTTTAAAAAAATAAATAAATAAATAAAACAACCTAACATATTATATATATACATATTATAAACTTAATAATTTTATAACATATATATGTATATTAAAATAGTATTCGTGCCTTAAGTCAAAAGACTTGTAAAAAAAAATACAACGCGATATTTTTTTAAAAAGAAAACATTAAAATTTAAACCTAAGTCCAAAACCTTTATCGTGGACTTCAAGCTGGAGATTAAACTCCAATGTAAACTTTACCGCATACCAATTCCTCCTGCTGACGTAGGGTTCCATTTCTACGCAATCGGCCTCCCATTGGCTGGAGGTGGGAGCCTCGGATTCGAAATAAAAAACTGAGCTCGATTTGATGAAATTATCGCATACCAAAAACTTCTTGTGACGTCAACTCCAAAACTACGCGAGAAGCTCTGATTGGTTGCTGCCGTTGACCTGGCACATTCAAAAATTCAAAGGCTGGCGATAAAAGAAAACGTTGGTTGGTGAGGAGTTTTAATGTTGGTTGGTGCAGAAGTTTAATCGTAGGAATGGAGAGCAGTGATGGAGGCATGGCGAGGCTTAACTTGCAGGTGATGGCATGTAAGCAAACAAAAATAACGTTGCTTCTATCCTTCGTCCTTCTCTGCGCTGTTGCAGTTGAAGTTAAAATTCAACACTCCCCTTTAAATTCAACTGCTAGGTTTTCTACCATACCCAGACATTTCCTCAAATAATTAAAACTTTTCTGCCCCAATGGCTTTGTTAAAATGTTTGCAAACTACTCCTCTATTCTGCAATGTTTCAAAATAATTTAACCATTGTTCACTAGTTCCCTGATGTAGTGATACTTGGCATCAATGTGTTTCGTTATCTTATGAAACATTGAATTCTTTAACAATGCTATAGCTGAGCTATTGGCACAATAAATTTTTGTGTCTTTTACTTGTTCAAAATGTTGGGAAAAATACTGAGAGGGGGGGGTGAATCAGTATTTATTGCATAATCAAATCTTTTTACTTTTCCATTCCTTAAAACCCATACGCTACTTACCTTCAGTAAACTAGCGTATATACGTGGATCCCCTTTATGAAACTCGCGTATACACAGAGATCTAGATATGTCATTAAACTTCACTTAAACCATTCCATCATTTATTCATCAGATATTCAATAAGCAGTAAACATGTGCAGTAAGAACAGAATAAACCATCACACAAAGCATCACACATGAACACCCGGATTTTTAGGTGGAAACCCAAATCGGGAGAAAACCACCGCTGCAGTTGCTCAGCCTTCAATATTTTATTATAGAGAAAACATCTTACAACATATGTCTTTGGCGCCAGACCGGCCAACTGCGGAGGCACCCCTGCGCTCGTTCACCCACGGCCTCCACGCGGAAGGAGCTCCAACCCCGGCTCGTTTACGGCCTCACGGAAGGCTCGACCCCGTCTCGTTTACCGGCCTCACCTGGAAGGGAGCTACAACCCCCTGACTGAAGGCTACAACCTTCAGCACCACCTTGGACCACGTTTCATCAATTTTCACACTGGATCCAACAACTTCAATAGAACACCACTTACAGGCCACATTTCATCATATTTCCAGACTAGACCCTTTCCACACTTTTAAGCCCAAACATACATCACCAACAGATACATATCAACACAGATCAGATAGCAGAAACACAGCAGAACCAATCAGATATTTCATACCCCTTGCTTCAGCAAGCCCTAGTTTGCATACGCGCTTTCCCTTCACTGATGTCGCGT